>JACXGK010002341.1:0-55832 GCA_016801125.1 Novumbra hubbsi | reverse complement strand
CTCTTTAGAGGTTACTTACATACTGCAGACATACCAAATGACACCCTCTTTAGAGGTTACTTACATACTGCAGACATACCAAATGACACCCTCTTTAGAGGTTACTTACATACTGCAGACATACCAAATGACACCCTCTTTAGAGGTTACTTACATACTGCAGACATACCAAATGACACCCTCTTTAGAGGTTACTTACTTACTGCAGACATACTAAATGTCACCCTGTTTCCATCTATGAGCAAGTAAAGTGAGTAAAAGTAGTCCAGAGTGCAGAAAATAGGTTGTTCATTGGGATGCATCCATGGTGACCTTGTTCACCTTCATCTGCCAGTCCTAGTCTAAGTGGAGCCATCAGCTTAGGGATTCAATTAGTTTTGCTAAGCTGATATCTGAGTAATGGTCTCTGGGCAATATTCATCCATTCTCTGTCTCTCTCTCTCATATCCCAGTCTCCCACTGTCCCCTGTCTCTCATATCCAGTCCTAAAACGCCCTGCTCGTCCCTAATGAAGGAGGTCTAATGGCTCACAGATGGGGCCCCGGCTCTCACTTGTGTTTACATGCTTACATAACCCATTCTGCTTTCTTTTCTCTTTTGTCATTCTGTCTCCCTGTCTGTGTGCTGGTTCTCTCTGACTCCTTCTCCCAGTGCCCCCGTTCCCATTGTCTTTCCATTTCCTCTGTTTATTCTTCTGATCCCACTTGCATGTGCCGAGCGTGATGACTTCTGCTAACTCTCTTGTTTCCCACCTCTCTGCTCTGTGTTCCACCCGTCCTCCTACTCTCACGTTCTCTCTCTGCTCACGTCTGAATGCGTTTGTTTTTTCTTTCTCTTTTTTACTCCCACTGAATATCTCTTGACACAATCTTCTCCGTCTGCTCCACTGGTAGATGGAAGTGCTGGAGGCTCTCTAACTGACTTGGTGACCTCATGCACACATTATAGGCTGGACTGAAACCCCACTGCATTACTTCAGATGATTTTCCTGAGAGGTGTACGGGTCTGCCTGGTGTTTATGGAGGTGCACCCTGGTATTGAGTTGGAAGATTGGAGAGTTCGGGCACCTACCTTTCCAATTGATTTTGTGTGTGTGTGTGTGTGTGTGTGCACAGGTGGTCTCTGTCTGGCTCAGAGCAGTTTGCCCTGCGTTATGCTGACGGTCCTCAGCTCTACATCACTGAGCAGGTAGGCCTCGGAAGATGATTTTTGTTCACTATTCTTCCCTCGTGGTACGTTGAACGGTCCCTTATATTACTATTTCAATTTGTATTTCATATCATCAAAATGAAGTGCCTTTTGGTTTTTGCGGTGTAACGTTCATTGGTCGTGATTGAGTATTGTCCCGAGAAGTGATGTCGCAGTAGCCATGTTCAACGTTTTTCTGTCTTTCCAGAGCCGTAGTGATATCAAGAATGGAACCATCCTTCGCCTTGCCATTTCTCCTGTGAGGAAAATTCTGTTCTTGTACATACCTTTCATTTGTTTTTCTTCATGCGAATGTCTAGAAACCTTAACTATATTTAATCAACTCAACAATGAACGTATTGTTTCAAAGCCCATAGTTTCACCAGTGATGGTAGCTGCGTTAGACAAACCCAATAGATTTCTCAGCAACGATTGCTGCTTGCATATATGACACAGGTGTAGTCATTGAGGTCGACCAGGTGAAAGGGGACTCAATAATGGCCTCACCCCCCCCCATGTCCTCCACCCCTCTAATAGGCCCGTGCAGCAAGGCAGCTCCTGGACAGGATCCAATCACATGGCATAGATGCTCGTCTGGAGGCCCTGAAAGAGTTGGCCAAGCTCTCCGCGGACACCACCTTTGCCGCCGAGTTCATCAACATGGAGGGCATTGGGACCCTTGCTCGCTTAGTGGAGAGTGGCACCCAGTGAGTCCCAGACAGACTAGACACGGGGGCATTCTAGCAACCCAACACGGACGTCCTACAAAACCTTTCTATTTCAGGGAGCTTCAGATCACAGCCAATAGCTATAGTATAACACAGTTGATCATGCAAGCCTATTATTGTAATACAAGATACTATGACGATACTTTTAATACCGTTGACTTATTTTTGGAAGGAAATTCAATTTGAAAACAATGTATCAGTCAAAAACAATACAATTTAATTATGTGGTCCTCACAGTGCACCAGTCTGTGTACCGCAGGTTGAGAACCCCTCAGAGTGGCCTGAACCTGGTGTCCTGTGGACCGGATGCAGCCCCCAAGCCAATGTTTGGTCACCATGGCGACATCTAATTAAGACCAATGGTCTAGGTAGCTCAGCCTCGTTTCCCCGGGCTTGTGAGAGCTTCTCAGCAGGTGGTTGCTGCAGGGGGACACTGATGCCTTTTCTGAGATTATGCTGTTTGTGGCTTGTTCTGACTGTTTTCCCCCTTAGTTGGGGGCAGGCTAAATACTTTTTGCATTATTTGTGATAATGACCCTATTTGTTTCTTTGTATGTAGAAAGTGTTCCTCTGAGTCACGGTGTTATCCTCTGAGTCACAGTGTTATCCTCTGAGTCACAGTGTTATCCTCTGAGTCACTGTGTTATCCTCTGAGTCACAGTGTTATCCTCTGAGTCACTGTGTTATCCTCTGAGTCACAGTGTTATCCTCTGAGTCACAGTGTTATCCTCTGAGTCACGGTGTTATCCTCTGAGTCACGGTGTTATCCTCTGAGTCACGGTGTTATCCTCTGAGTCACAGTGTTATCCTCTGAGTCACGGTGTTATCCTCTGAGTCACGGTGTTATCCTCTGAGTCACAGTGTTATCCTCTGAGTCACGGTGTTATCCTCTGAGTCACAGTGTTATCCTCTGAGTCACAGTGTTATCCTCTGAGTCACAGTGTTATCCTCTGAGTCACAGTGTTATCCTCTGAGTCACGGTGTTATCCTCTGAGTCACGGTGTTATCCTCTGAGTCACAGTGTTATCCTCTGAGTCACAGTGTAATCCTCTGAGTCACAGTGTTATTCTCTTTTCCACAGCTTTGGGGAGATGCTGGCCTTCACTTTAACTGCCTTCCTTGAGCTAATGGACCACGGAATAGTGTTGTGGGACTTAATCTCTCTGTCCTTCATTAAACAGGTTAGAACTCTTTACCTGTTTTATATTTATTTTCTCTTTTCTCTAAACGAGTTAGGGTAGTCTCAGTAGTTAGGAACATATCTCAAAGTCCTGCCTCATGTTTTTTCCATTCAAACGCTGCCGGAACTGAGTGGATTGCTGTTACCTAGCAACTCCCCCATGTTGTTTGGACCCTTTTCTGAGCTCTTTCAGCCTGGTCTGTGAAGATTTTTAAACACTGAAGTACTGCACAACAACAAGCACTGTAGAAGTACTCTGTGTCTTTATGGGCTTTAGCAACATCTCTGCACCAGAATGCCTTGTTGTTTTTCCAATTGTATGCCATTTAAAAGACATGCATCTCAAGTCCTAATCTCACTTGTTAGTAAATCAGCTTTCAAATCGAACTATAAATCTAGATTTTATAATAGATATTATTTATAAATCTAGCATTTTGTTGTCTTTCTTAAAGGCACAGTGCAGTCAAAAGAAGGGATCTTTCTTTTTTCTGAATATATTTCCACACTATGCGACCATAACAACACTTTGCAACCATAACACTTTAAAATAATGAAAAGTCTAAAAATGCCCTTGAAGTTCATCCTGTTTGGGTCGGAAGAACCAGTTTGCTTGTGTGGTGACACCACCAGGCGGTGACTCCGTTAACAGATTTTCAAATCCGTCTGCCAATTTCAGATAATTAAACATACTCCCTTCTCAGACATTGAATACAGTAAAAAAAAAAAAAGAAAACAGTACCACATCAGAGGTCTCTTTACACATTTGAGTTCTGTGTTGTTTCCCTGGCAACAAAAGAGTGACTGGTTTTTAACAGATGTTTTTGTGCAGCAAGTTATGTGACTGCAGGCAGCAAGTATTTAGGCGGCGCTTATACAGCTCAAGAATATTTGATTGACAGTTCTAATTATCTAGGGATGGACATCGGTCCCATCGCTTTGTTCTGTAAAGAAATGCTGGTTCCTGAGAAGATTTCTTGGCGGTGTTTAAAAAGCTGTTGCGTGCCCTTAAATATATAAGACAATGCCGTAACCAATGTGCCTTTTGACCAGACTGCCGTAGCAAATTTCATGCTTAAGAAAAAATGCTCCTTTAAAAATGTTTCCATTCATCCATATTTAATGACAACAGTCACAGCAGAAGTTATTGACTGTTATTCAGAAAAGTATTAGATCTTTTTTAATGGATTTAACAGGGTGTTTTCCTCATCTGGCCCTTTGTTCAGATTGCGGGCTACGTGAATCAGCCGATGGTGGACGTTTCCATACTGCAGCGTTCGCTGGCCATTCTGGAGAGCATGGTCCTCAACAGCCACAGCCTCTATCACCGGGTGGCCCAGGAGATCACCGTTGGACAGCTCATCGGACACCTGCAAGTGTGAGCACACACACACGCACTGGGGCCCCCCACACAGAGCTGTGTGGGGGATGTAGTGAGAGCTAGCGGGTAGAAATGGAGTGGAGTAACTAACGTTGTGGCGTTGCCTGGCTCCCCCTTCCTGTTCTAATGACTAAGACTAGAAGTGTAGAACCCCAGAAACTAATAATAGATGGTCCACATAACAACGTGGGTTTTTCGATATGTGATTTGTATTGACAACGTTTTTCTCTAATTCTAATGTACTCAAGCAGTCGCCACATTCACGGACGAATCCACAGAACTAGATGCTTCTAACTGGTGTCTCTTTGTGATGCGTCCTTTAGATCCAATCAGGAGATCCAGACATATGCCATCGCTCTCATCAACGCCCTTTTCCTCAAGGCACCCGAGGACAGACGGCAGGTCAGTACCTGCCCACCGAGAAAACTAAAAAAGTGCTGTATATTCAGACGTAACCCGAGGTCACTCCAACGGACGGACTGTAGCGATCGTAAGGGTTAGAAAGCCTTAACGCGGGGTCTACACACCATGACCAGCCAACACATCCAGCTCATGTCATACCAGACTCACCATTAGTATACACTTCACTGTCACACTTCACGGTCACTCATACACAGTTGGCGGTTGCCCATACGTGTTGTTGTTACTCCTCAGTCTGTTCTGTGCTCTCTTTAGCTACGCTGAGCCACTCCACCATTTTGCCCAAATCAGGTGGGCTGTACTTGGATCTGTGTACGCATCATTTGAAAGGAGGTATTCGTTGCATCGTAAACTGTCGAGCAACCCAGCGGGTTCTGTAAGAAATGGATTAGAGAAGCGATAGCATTTGTATATGCATGTTTGACACTGTGTAATATAAGCAGGGGCATAAGGCAACACTTTGTTGTCCAAATTGTAAATGAATATGAAACATAGCTGCATACAACGAATAACTAGAGATACAACCATTTAAAATCTTCTTTTGAAGCCTCTAAAGCCGCCATTCTTAAACATTTTTGCTAGAGAGACCAGCTGAGCTTCATAATTTGGGACCACATGCATGAAACCGAATGATTGACCATCACATTTTTATTTTAAAACCACCATTTATTTAATTTGAATGTCTCTATTATTTTAGCACAATTAAATAATTTCTCCATAGTAATAACATGCTCAATCAAGCAATTACACACTTTGGAACTCAAAACAATTATGTGATTAAAGAAATGGCCATATTTGGTCTTTACGAGTCCAGTAATTAAACTCACTCAACAATAATGTAAATTGAGGTAAAATAAAATCTGAAGTAATTAGGCCTATGATTTGCGGCGACTAAAGTTTTTCAGAATGGAATTGTGAATTCATGAAATGTCAGGAAAGATTATGGATTAGCAATTGTGTAGATTTCTTCAAAATTCAGTATTACTACATTTCCTTTTTAAAGAGTTATAGACAGTTTTTGAGCATCATTAAGATAAACATTCAGGAACCAGGAACCAGCATGGACACGGGTTTGGGAAAACCTGCTTTAGAGACTCCATACCATGCTATATTGTGCTATGTTATGCTGTGTTGTAATGTGCATGCCTTTTTATTGCCAGTTGTAGATCTCATTCAGTGCTGTTCCAAGCAATTGTTCACAGTCGGTCTTACTACCAAATTAGACTTGACTGCACAGTGATTTGCTGTTACTGTTCCCTGTACCACACCATTACTGTACCGTTTGGTGTTTTCCGTTATTGTTCTGTGCTGTCACCTCTGTTACTGTAACATTCTGTTACTTCTGTTACTGTTCTGTTACTTCTGTTACTGTAACATTCTGTTAATTCTGTTACTGTACCGTGCTGTTATGCTGTGCCTGGTAGTGATGTCTGCTTGTATGTCATGCTCCATGTGTAAGTGTGCACTTTTTGTTTCCATTGCCCTCATGCCTGCACACCACCTCCCCTTCTTCCAACCCACCCCCTCAGGAGGAGCACACTAACCCCCTGGACCAGAGGCTCACCGTGAGTAAACATCACCCCGCACTCCATTTCCACCACTTGTTTAGTCCACCCTCTGATCCACCCCGAATCCGACTCACCAACTTAAATTACAGTCCTGTCATAGTCACTCTGTGTCCCACTCCCGCAGTAGCAGCTAATCTTCAGGTCCCGTCTCTGGGGAGAAATGTTTATGATTGCCAAATAACTGACGTTCAACTGCTAGAAATGGAGCCTTTAATGAGCGTGTGGCCCGTCTTCCCTCGTTAACCCTTCTGAGTCTGGCTGTATTTGTCCATCTCTCCACTTCTCAGGAAATGACAAGTACCCTGGCCCAGAAACACCTGCGATCCATCATCCTCAACGTGAGTGTCGGGGGAACCCCAAGAGGGCCTGGACACACGTTCCTTTAGAAAAATGCTGCGCTTTCAAAACCGTACGGATCCAGGCGCTCTATTTTTGTGTCACGTCCCTCTCTTTTCGTGTCACGTCTCTCACAGCATGTCATCCGTGGCAACCGACCGATCAAAGCGGAGATGGCGCACCAGCTGTATGTGTTGCAGGTGCTGACCTTTAACCTCCTGGAGGAGCGCATGATGACAAAGATGGACCCCAGCGATCAGGTAAAACCTTTCCTTCATGTATTCGTCCTCTGAATCTTCCCTCGATGCTTTGGGCAACGTTCGTTTTTGTTCCTGTGCGGTCTGCCGTTGTCCGTCCTCAGGCCCAAAGAGACGTCATTTTTGAGCTGCGCAGGGTTGCCTTTGACGGGGAGAATGACGCCAGCGGCACGGAGAAGAGGAAGGCCGTCTACACCAAGGACTACAAAATGCTAGGCTTCACTGTGAGTCCGCCCGGAGGCTTGTTTTTATGTTTATAGGACAGCAGTGGTTATCAGTTCCCCAACGGCACACATTACCTTTGGGGCCCTTATTCAACTCTGTGAAGGCCTTGGGATTAGATGATCGGAGCACCAGAGTAGGTAACCACTGCTGTAGAGGGGTTGTTTGGGTCTGAGCGGGTTCAAGCTTCTTTGAGAGGATTGTCTGATTCTGTAGAGGGGTTGTGTGTTCGGGTCTGAATGTGTTGAATGTTCCTGTAAAGCTGCTCTGTGAGAGTTGCTCAGGGTCTCTTCTGGGTTTGGGTCTCCAGAACCACGTGAACCCTGCTATGGACTTCACTCAGACCCCCCCAGGCATGCTGGCCCTGGACAACATGCTGTACCTGGCCAAGCTGCACCAGGACACCTACATCAGGGTGAGTCTATTGGCCCACGTCCTTCCTTACAAAGGCCACTACTGCAGACACAGCTTTCACCTCAGACGTCCCCGATGTGACCGTACATCTCTCACTTCACACTGTCCCCGATGTGACCGTACATCTCTCACTTCACACTGTCCCCGATGTGACCGTACATCTCTCACTTCACACTGTCCCCGATGTGACCGTACATCTCTCACTTCACACTGTCCCCGATGTGACCGTACTTGTCTCTCGCGTCAGATCGTCCTGGAGAACAGCAGCCGCGAGGACAAACACGAGTGTCCCTTCGGACGCTGTGCCATTGAGCTCACCCGTATGCTGTGTGAGGTGCTCCAAGTGGGCGAGCTGCGTGAGTGCCACCCACCTGTCCGCGACACATCGCATACACCGCTTCCGTAACCGCACACAACGCACGCGTTTCCTCAGGGGTACCACTGGTTCAGTCTCTGTGTTCTCCCCCCCTCTTCCAGCCAACGAGGGCTGCAACGACTACCATCCCATGTTCTTCACCCACGACCGGGCGTGGGAGGAGTTCTTCTGTGTCTGCATCCAGCTGCTCAATAAGACCTGGAAGGAGATGAGGGCCACGGGGGACGACTTCCACAAGGTCAGAGGTCGCCCACCCGGGGGGGTCGTTTTAACGAGGGCGGAGCTGTTGGCCGTGACGCCGTGCCTGACTCTCGCTGGTAACCCGTTGGTGTGGTAACCCCCGGTGCTGTGGTAACCCCCGTTGGTGTGGTAACCCGTTGGTGTGGTAACCCGTTGGTGTGGTAACCCCCGGTGGTGTGGTTAACCCCCGTTGGTGTGGTAACCCGGTGGTGTGGTTGTGTTGCCAGGTCATGCAGGTGGTGCGGGAGCAGATCACCCGGGCCCTGGCCATGAAGCCGGCATCCCTGGACCAGCTCAAAGGCAAATTCCGAGGCCTCAGTTACTCGGAGATCCTGCGCCTGCGCCAGTCTGAGAGGATGAGCCAGGACGACTTCCAATCGCCACCCATCATGTCAGTCCCTCGTCCGCGTGGTCGCTCATCCCATTTGTGTGCCTCCCTGTTTTTGTCTCTAGCTTCACCTTGACTTGTTCTCATGAAATCTGGTGTGTGTGTTGCAGTGAACTACGTGAAAGAATTCAGCCAGAGATACTGGAGCTGATCAAGCAGCAGAGACTCAACCGCCTGTGTGAGGGAAGCTGCTTCCGCAAGCTGGGCAACCGTCGCAGACAAGGTGGGGACCCTATTGTACATAGCATACACACACACACACAAAAACAGGCTGTGTTTTAACAAAGTATTTTTTCTCTGTTGATTTTCTTTCGAGGACTTGCTTTGTGTCCGTTTTCTTAACTTTGTTTTTCATTTTGTTCTCCTCAGAGAAGTTCTGGTTCTGCCGTCTGTCTCTGAACCACAAGGTTCTCCACTATGGAGATCTGGACGAGTCTCCCCAGGGGGAGGTGCCTTTTGAGCTCCTCACAGACAAGAGTGAGTCTCCATGCTGAAACAATAAAAAAAGTGTCTCTCACTCGCCAGAGACTGTCAATCACTTATGCAATCAGGACAGTGTTTTTTGGGGGGGGTTTAAGCCACAACTAATCTAATTACTAATGAAGCACTCACCAGATTGTCTGAGCTAGACTAACAATATGTATTTATCCACAACATGCATAGATCTGTGGAACTGTGCAGTGTCTGACCTAGATGTCTGTTCACCTGTTTTTGTATTGCTCTTTTCCTTCAGTCCCTGTGTCCGATATAAAGACAGTGGTGACAGGGAAGGACTGTCCCCACATGAAGGAGAAGAGCGCACTGAAACAAAACAAGGTACTGTAATGAAGCCTCCCACCAGCAGAGGGTGTGCTTGTTTAGGACTTGTATGTCTACTAACAAGACATAAAACAGAATATGAGTAGAATTTGAATAACAATATAATTATCTTATTTATTCTACACAATGCCATTGTAATCATTTTGACATAGTGTATGGTGAAAAAACATGGAATATTTTATAACTTGCAGTCAGTTGCAGCCCACTGTTATCCAGTGCAATACCACTGCAGCAGGCTGAAAATGTTGCAAGCAGTTTTGCAATGGCACTGCAGTCACATTTCAGTGCAGGACTACACACAGACTGGAAGTGATAGTGAATGTACCATTAACCCTTTAGACTGTATGAGTCCACTGTATTGGACCACTGTATTAAAATCCAACTAATACTTGGAATGGGTCATATATTCTGTGCATTACCAAATGGCAAATCCTTTGGTAAAAGATTTGCAAATTAAATGAGTGACTGTTCTACATTCCAGTTTAATAGGTGTAAATACTATGTCAATTTCCTGAAATTCATATTCAGCTCCCTGTGGCCAATTCACATGTTTTGAGATAAAATAAATAAAACCAGCCTGTGGCTAAATAGTTACATCTCGAATAGCTTACTACTTTGGATCGGGTTAGAGTTCAAATTAGATATGCTTCGTCCTGTGTAGGAGGTGCTGGAGTTGGCTTTCTCAATCCTGTATGATCCTGACGAGAACCTCAACTTTGTGGCTCCCAACAAATATGAGGTAATCAACTCATTTAACGCCAGGGTAAATACACTGCTTAAAACACTTAGGGATCATGTAATCATCACGGTATAACACCAAGTAAATTAAACTTCAGGGATATCAATCTGTCCAGCTTGGAAACGTAAGTGATTATGAATCAATGTCACCTGTTATGGTGCAAATGAAATCCTTCCTGACTGATTCTTCTCTAGTTTTGTGTTTTGCTAGTGTCCTTGTCACTACTGGTAGCATTAAGTGGTACCTGTAGCCCATTCAGGTTGCACAGGTAGTCCAGCTCCTCCAGAATGGCACATCCATACGTGCCGTTGCAAGAAGGTTTGCTTAGTCTCCCAGTACAGTCTCAAGAGCATGGAGGAGATACCAGGAGACCGGCCGTTACTGGAGGAGAGCTGGACAGGACCGTAGAAAGGCATGCAGCAAGACCGGTATCTGCTCCTTTGTGCGAGGAGGAACAGGAGGAACACTGCCAGAGCTACACAAAATGACCCCCAGCGGGCTACTGGTGTGCATGTTTCTAACCCGTAATGGTCTGGGGAGGCATTTCCTTAAAAGCTCCCCCAGACCTCCACATGGGAACAAACGGTTCCTAACCCTGACTGCTATTAGGTACCAGGACCACTCAGACCCACTCAGACCTCACGCTGGGTTCCTCCCGGTGAAGCACAATGCCCGGCCACATGTGGGTATGTGTATGCCAGGGTGGGTAGGTAGTTCCTGGATGACAAGGCATTGATACTACTGACTGGTCCTCACGTTCCCCAGACCTCAATCCAATTGAGAACCTCTGGGATGTTATGTACCACCACAGACTCTCCAGGGGATCACTGATGGCCTGACCCATGTTTTGGAGGAGATCCCCCAGGACACCATCCGCCGTCTCATCAGCAGCATGTCCAGACGTTGTCGGGGGCCAGACACACCACTGAGTCACATTATGAGTTGCCGTGATGAAATTCAAACAAGTTGGAACCGCCTGTTATTTCAATTGTTTACTTTGATTTTGAGTTTGAGTCCAGCCCTCAGCGATTAGAGACGTTGGTTTCCATGGACCGTTGTTGCGTCATTTTGTTCTCATCGAAGTACACAATGTACAGTAAAGATGTTGATCCCCGAAGTTTAATTGACTTGGTGTCATACTGTAATGATTACATATTCCCTTCATTTTTTGAGCAGTGTATATTTCCTTCATCAAGACTCGATGTGTGATTTAAGTGTTCATTGAATTTTGTTTGAGATGTGTGTTGCGGATGTCCTGGCCGTTATCTGACCTGTGCTCTCTATGTTGTGTCTGCCCGTGTGTGCGCTGAACAGTACTGTATCTGGACCGATGGGCTGTGTGCGTTGCTGGGTCGAGAGATGGCCAGTGATCTCACCCGCAGTGACCTGGACACGCTCATCTCCATGGAGATGAAGCTCCGCCTCCTGGACCTAGAGAACATAACCATACCTGAAGCCCCTCCCCCTGTGCCAAAGGAGCCCAGCACTTATAACTTCACCTACAACTACGGCTGAGAAGTGTGGGTGTTTACATAACGTTGGTGTGAGAGCGGTACTGTGTGTGTGTGTGTGTGTGTGTGTGGTTGGTGCGTAGTAGTGTATATGCAATTGTGTCTAGGAAGACAAGGAAACAACACACACCTTCTAGCCACTACAATGTGAGTAAAGTTGGCTGATGCTCTGAAATCCAACTGCCCACAAATAATTCAGGCGGATGCCCAACCCTACCAATGTTGAAATATCACGTTTATGGTATGAGCTTATTGTAAACCTTAATATATTGTTTCATATTTTATCACTTCATGGCCTTACACACTGATGTGTGTGAAAAGAAGCTAATTGGATCAGGTACAGCTAAACTCCACTATCCTTTCATTCATAACAACAGAACCACATCTGTTGAAACCCGACCTGGATTTTCAAATACTGTGTCTATACATATATTTATTTAGACACAGTTTATGTAGACATAGTAAACGTGGGGGCTCTGTTCAGAACCGTGCTGATGTATTGTAGTCCATGATTCATCGTAATGTTTCTGAACAGATATGAATAAACGATGTACATTCGTTCTGGTAATAGCCTGTATTGAGGTTATAGGTTATGGGAATGTTGTTTCCAGAAAAAACTAAAATGCAGAAAAACCTGAACTACAGATAAAATACCTGGCTAACATGTATCTATACAGTGCCTTGCAAAAGTATTAAAACCCTGATCAATTTCATCATGTTACTGAATAAGAAATGTAACATTCCAAGGACCAGTGTGACCTATGACAGGAACTACTATAGGAAGTTCTGTGGTTTACAGACGGAGGCCAATTGTTAGGAAATGATGTCCTTGTTAGGGCAATTTCTGGAAATCTCAACAGCACAGGGGTTGAATAATTATGGCAACAACATATTGCAACATTTTCCTTTACAAATATTTCCCAACATAAACTCACTGTCACCATAAATAAATGTATTCAGTGTCTCAGTGTTTCAAAAATAAATATCAATATGTAATTTGAAATATACCATTTCTAATTCAGTAGTATTATTTATTGGTCAGAGGTTTCAATACTTTTGCCAGGTATAGGAATATATAGCAAATAATCCAATAAGAATGTATTCTAACCCAGGACTGGTTAAAACTGATTCTTCATGGGCCAGTATATTTATAAGTCCCTCTTGGTGTCATCCTTAATTACTTATGAATGTTATGTGTTTGTTATGCAGAATATAATTATATTTTTGTAAATGATTACGTAAACTCAGTTGTGAGTAGAAGGAACACTAACTTTTTAACAACCTCATTTCACTTCAGGAACAGTGGTTTGGGGCACAAAGGAATGAGAGACTAAGCAAGGTATCAAACTGTCTGAGACAGACATGCATACAGGTTGTTAAGTAAGCAAAGCCTTCGATACAGTGTAGTCGGTGGGGAATGATGTATTTTCTTTTTGTTGAGATTTATATAGTCATTTGATCGTGGCGTAAAAGTCAAACTATGATATTGCACAGCGATGTGCGGTTATGTGTTACATATTGGTGAGCATGGTGCATTGGAACAGAAAGCTCCTGGTTTCAAATGAGCAGTAATATGTCATTATAAATATAGCATCATAATTTTAGATTTGTTTTCCCGCTAGCATAGATGTGTCTGCAGCATGTGCTGCCCACAGAGCTGCTCAAAACTGTGCTGAGTGTCCCCTTTATTCCAGTTATTTTACTATGGAAGTTTGCTAAGAATGCATTCTTATTTACGGTTCGACCCCGAGAGCCATTGTCTCGCTCAGGGACAGAACCCCAGGGTTTATGTCACCTTAGGGACTGGAACCAGTGAGCTTTCTGGTACGGACACAACACTCTTGCCCACTTGGTTTTAAGTACATTTTAAATGGGAGGATGGTGTGCAAAACGGTTTACAGTACAGGGGGAGGGTCATAGAAACTATTTTCATGGAGGCTGGTGTTTTTCTTTTTTTGGTAACAGACAGCTTGAGTTGGATGAGAGATATTTGTTTTGGGTGAAGATGACTAAGGCGGAGGCGTGGCAGAGGTGTGTGGGTTTTCTGAACAGCAGCTATACAGGTCTGAGACAACACTTATCTGTCTGGGTCCCCACCATTATGCTTATTTCCCCTTGCCCCATGGAGGGGAGCCCCAGAGACATGGCCCCTGGCTCTGTTGTTCGGGTCAGGTGGCGGGGCCTTGATATTTGATGTATGTATGTGTTCATAATATATCCTATGAAAGGGATGTCAGAGTCATCACTGTCAAGCTTGTAGCTGCTTAGATAATTCTACAAAATGCCACATTGAACAAAGTGTGGTCGCTAATGGAAACACCAACAATAGAACTTTAGGAAGACTTCTAAAGAGGCGTTAGCATTTGGTACTCTTTGGCTGCGTTTAAACAGGCAACCCAATTAAGATTTCTTCCTGTCCACTACTAATTTTGCCCCATCTGAACATAAATCTGTGAAAATACTTACATTTAATCTGATTTGGAAAAAAAGGGATTGGTCAAAAAGGTATTTGGGGAAATTCTCAGAATTGGACTGCCTGAAAAAATTTAAAGCAGACTTTTACTTGCTAAGCCATTAACTGTGTTCAGGCTAGGGGTAGTGAATGACATGTTGTTAGTCAAGAAATAACAACTATTACATTTAAATATGGTATTCATATAAATTCTTGTCTGTATATATTGTGCTGCCTTATTAAAAAATGTATTTTGTTTTGTGTGAATAAATACAAACATAAACATGTTTGGTATTATACTATTTCATGTGATTGTATTGTTGATCCCATTTGCTACATTATATAGGTTACTAATCAAATCTTAAAATCTATTGTAAAATGCTAGATTTCAACACTTTTTCTAAATAAAGAAGTAAACATTTATCAATACATCATAATTAACAGGTTGTCTTCACTTAAAATTGCAATGAATGGGGTTACTTTTTACCCACCTTCTAAAAGCTTATTCACTCATCGTGTAGTCGACCGATTGAAGCGTGTGCTTCCATAACGTTACCTGACGTGTCGTCTGCCAAAGTGTTAACTTATAACGTCACCTGACGTGTGGTCTAGGCTGGTGATTGTGAACCCTTGGGCCTTTCATAGGGATTTCCTGATTCATTATACTTTAGCCATTCAGTAGTGCCCTCCCTCACTCGTGTTGACCCATGTGACTTTCTTGTTGGAAGAGCAGTGTGGGAAAAAATCTGAGGGTGTCCAGGTCAAGGCTTGCCACGATCTTCAACAGGGCGGCACTGATATAGTTACAATTGGATATGACACAATTTGACAAGTATGATAAAGGAGGAGGGACTAATCTGAATATTAAATAAGAATAAATACAAATATATTCTTGGAATTATATATTTTCTATATATTTATTATATTTTTATTAGCTTTCAACAATTTGTGCCTGACTGTTGCTTTGAGTTAGGTGGTTTCCCAAGTCAGTCCTGGAACCGAGACATCCCATTCAGACCAGTACCTGTTCCTTTTGATTCAGCCACGGCAAGTCCAGTCTACGTGTTGCCCCTGTCACACAGAGGGGTTTCCCCCCAAAGCGTGACTTCTCGCTGGCACAATTCCTCTGGCGGAGGCTGGGACATTAAGCAGACCGAAACCTCACCCCCTGGATAACATAAATAATGGGACGTTTTTTTACATTTCTTGAAACAAAAAGATCTAAGGTTCCCCTGTAATTAGTGATACCGTAAGTGCTCTGAATTTGCGCACGTATATTAGCCACTCTATTGTCGACCGGACGGAAGCGCGGATAACTTCTGTGTGTTTAGCTAGTGGCATCTCGCTTCACCCCCATAGTTTAGTCTTGCAACTAGCTAGCTAGCTAATGGTAGCTAGGTTGTGCCGGCAATTATGATGTGGCCTATTTCACTATATAATCTTAGTGACTTTCTAGCTATATATGTAACTAATGGGTGGAATATTTGTAATGTATAATCAATTTGGTGGAGAACTGTATTCATAATTTAAACCTAGACTTCCTAGTTACGATACGATGATGATAAGATTGTAGCGTGGAAACCATGAAAAAATCAAGAAGTGTTGGTGCTTCTTCACCTTTAAACGGGATTGGAAGACAAGGTATGCTCATCATGAACTTTGCACCGTTCAAACATTTTGTTATTTAGCTAGTTTCTAGTGAGTAAACCATCTTGAGTTTATTAGCCAGCTAGTTATCCAGTTTACCCGAGAGGGTGTTTCTTGTAAACTGCCTGGTGTCATTTGCTAGCTATGTAGCTTACATTAACAGTAGCTGTATTAGTTTGTTTATAAGCCTTTGCTAGATGGACCAACTTCTATCAAAAGTAGTACATGTAACTATTTTACCTTATGTACTGTCTGTTTTGTAACTATTTAAGTTCATATTACAGCACATTCACGAGTTAGAAAATGTTAGCTAACTAATACATTTAGCTACTTTGTTGTTGGCTAACAACCTACTGTACTGTACTAGTTGCCTATTAAAGTTACCTATTAGTATTACCTACAGTACTACATGCAAGTCAGTCCAGGGAAACCCTAATTATTTGGTTATTATTTGAGTAGTACAGTAGAGGGCAAAATCCTTTATTTGGCTAGGGCTCCGATCTGTTGACACTCAACTCTGAACGTCCGGTTATTTTCTTGGATTACTGAAGTACACTTTAGTGAGGGATGTACTTGGTTGTCCGTTGGCCATTCTGTAGTGCATTGTGGGACCTTAAGTGAACGTTTGTCATCTGGTCAGATGGGGACTCCCGGAGGAAGAGGAAGGTGACAGAGATCACTCAGGCCCTCAACGTGAGGCCGGTGGATGTAGCAGCTCTGAGAAGGATGGCCATCGGTGAGGGAGGGCTGCTTACAGATGAGATCCGCTGTAAAGTGTGGCCCCGGCTGCTCAACGTGCCAATCGATACCCTTCCTGAGGAACTAGGTAAGGGGCCTGGGAACTGTTACTTATAGCCGGTAAAAATAGCCTACACACCTATGGAGTTGTCTTAACCCTTGGGTTTATAGTGTGAGCTTTGCCTCTGTGATGGGTGGGTGCATGCGAGCTTATGAAAGGTATGTATGAGTCTGAGCTGAGGCATATGTGTTCCCTGTTACTCGTTTGGTAGAGCGTAGTGCTTGCTGGTGGGCCTGTACAAAAATGTATACACTCACTGTAAGATGCAGTAGATAAAAGCTAAATTATTAACATGTACTTATAAGACTGTGCATCTACAATGCAGTTCTCTTCATCAAACTTTATTCCGTATGTACATGCACAGATCCTGAACAGGTAAAATAAGATGCTAGCCTTTATCACCTAGTAGCCTGGCTAATATCTATGGTGGTCCAGTGTTGTAAGCCCCTGCCACAGCTGTGTGTGTACTGATGTGCACAGATGCCAGTTTTCCCACTGCTCATTCATAAAAATACTCTCCTCTGTGTTCCTTCATTGTTCATATCAAATAATAAACACATTGTCAAAATATTTCTTTAAAAAAGAAAGCTGTTTACTTTGCTTTCAAAGCTACTGCACTAATTCTTCAGTTAGGGATTTATAAGTTGCAGCTGTCACAACAGTGTAGCACTGGATTGGAGTGACATGGGAGAACTTGGGAAGTGTAAACCTCAGACGGGCTGCAGCATTTTCAATTGTATTGTTGGCGTAATCAGGGAGTCCTACCAACAGTGAGTTGCAGTAGTTTAGTCGCTGCATTGTATCCTTTGTGTAGAATTCTGTAGAGCCTTAACCTGCAGGATCGAGTCACAGCCTTGATTTATTTGCACCCGCAGTGTTCCTTCTGTTCTGGGTCACGACAGGATTCTTTGCACTCTGGCTAGTAGATTGAGGTGTTGACTGTGATTAGTAGGCCTTGGAGGGGGACTTGGTGTCTATAAAAAAAGGCAGGGGGCCTAGAACTGAGCCCTAGTGGACACCCGCAGCAAAATGCCTGAGGAGCAGACGCAGATTATTTGGGTCAGGCGCCTGAGAAGCTGGAAAGTGCATCTGACGGTTTCATGTTGAGTGTATTTTTTTAATGATTATTTTGACAGTCATTTAGATTATCAATGTGGTTGATACGTGCTTCAATTCTCCCACCACAGCAGTTTAACTCTGCTGTTGTTAAATTCTCCAAGTGTCATGGTGACATCCCAGAGAGGTTTCCTCCCTGGCCTGTCCATGTTGTCTTGCCATTGATTTTTGGATGTTATTGTTACCCATCTACCAATAAAAGCTACCTGGTGATTATCAAGCACGCATTGTACTAGCCCGACTTCTGTGTGTGTGTATATCTATATCTATGGATCTTCTGTTAGTTTGTAATCGTGCTGCCGGATCTCTCCACCAGAGGCAGTAGAGAGGGAGAATAATAAGGACTATAACCAGGTGCTGTTGGATGTTCAGCGTTCCCTTCGGAGATTCCCTCCTGGTGAGATGAATACACACTCTGTTGTAGATGTCCGTGTTTTACTACACACACACTCTGTTGTAGATGTCCGTGTTTTACTACACATACACACTCTGTTGTGGACGTCTGTGTTTTACTGCAGTCTTCATTAAAGTAGCAGCAAGTCCCCAAATCAGGAAGAAATTCTTAACTTGACTGTGACTGAACTGTCTCTTTGTAGGCATGCCAGATGAGCAGCGCGAGGGCCTCCAGGAGGAGCTGATTGACATTATCCTGCGGGTGCTGGGGAGGAACGCCCAGCTCCACTACTACCAAGGCTACCATGACATCGTGGTCACCTTCCTGTTGGTCCTGGGCGAGCGCTTGGCCACCGCTCTGGTAGAAAAGCTCTCCACACACCACCTCAGGTGGGTGCCTGTGTTCTCTCCTCCCGCAGGCCTTTGGCCATGGACGGGGATGCCATCTTGAACCTAACCGGTCTTAGTACAAGAGCAGCTCGTCTTGCACCGTTTTGTTATGGCTTTGAAGTGCTGCCAGTTGATTTGCAGCTCAAGCCGTTTCTACTGTTTGGACGGAGCATAATTCCTGGTAATTAACCCTTGGTGCAAGTCGTGTTACGTTGTCATTCTGATCCTGGTTCATGTCTCCACCTGGTCCCCTGCCGGGGGTTTACTGCAGGGACTTTATGGACCCCACCATGGACAACACTAAACACATCCTGAACTATCTGATGCCAATCATTGAGAGGGTCAGCCCAGAGGTGCATGACTTCATGCAGCAGTAAGCCTCGTTTCTCTTCATCATTAGCAAGTCCTTTCTCTTCATCATTAGCAAGTCCTTTCTCTTCATCATTAGCAAGTCCTTTCTCTTCATCATTAGCAAGTCCTTTCTCTTTATCGTTAGCAAGTCGTTTCTCTTTATCATTAGCAAGTCGTTTCTCTTTATCGTTAGCAAAGTCGTTTCTCTTTATTCTTAGCAAGTCGTTTCTCTTTATTCTTAGCAAGTCGTTTCTCTTTATTGTTAGCAAGTCGTTTCTCTTTATCATTAGCAAGTTTGCTAGAATAAGTACGACGATTTTTTCAGAATATCCAATGAGCACAACTGATGTAGCTCTAACACCGCTAATTTGACCAACGGCTTGTGACGGCACTAAGAACTGTCCCCTGTGTTGTGTGTCTCCAGGGCCGAGGTGGGCACCATCTTTGCCCTTAGCTGGCTAATCACCTGGTTTGGTCACGTCCTGTCAGATTTTCGCCATGTTGTGCGGTTGTATGACTTCTTCCTGGCCTGTCATCCTCTGATGCCGATCTACTTTGCTGCTGTGGTGAGCATCCGCATTTTGGGACTAAAGCGGAGCCTTTGTCTAATGTGGCACAAAACACCACCTTTCACACCACCTTCTATCCTGTTGTCAGTCCGTAGTAGAGCTGCAATTTAGAAACGTGAATTCAATGGACACGCATTGACCATTGGCGTCTAACTGGCTGGTGTGCTGTGTGCCGTGTTTGGTCCAGATCGTGTTGCACAGGGAGGACGAGGTGTTAGACTGTGAGTGTGACATGGCGTCAGTGCACCACCTGCTGTCCCAGATCCCCCAGGACCTGCCCTACGAGACGCTCATCAGCCGCGCCGGAGACCTCTTCGTCCAGTTTCCCCCGTCGGAGCTGGCCAGGGAGGCAGCCCAGCAGTACAGTCAACAGTAAGACCTCTTCTGTTTGGCTCCTAAGGTCATGTAGTCTCCAAATGGATTCTCTCTTCCTCTCAACCCTCCTTTGTTTTTCGCTTTCCACCCCCCTGTGTTTTGCTTGTACAAGTAAGTCGTTTCCTCGTGAACTCTCCTAGGTGAGAATTATGGTGTGAAGTGACGGAGTAACCTCTCCTACCAGGAGAACACTCGCTCTAATATACTGACACTCATTTTCCTTCTTCTCATTCGCATGTATTACTGTTGTTTTCATAAACGTATTCCTTCCATATTGATACATTACCCTTGAATTTGAACATACTCATACCCTTAAGTTAAGTTTCAGTATATGTATATTTTCTTTGTCCATGGCCCCCCGGTGTGTCCATGGCCCCCCGGTGTGTCCATGGCCCCCCGGTGTGTCCATGGCCCCCCGGTGTGTCCATGGCCCCCCGGTGTGTCCATGGCCCCCCAGCTGTAGCTGCCTGACACCACCTGTTGTCCCGTGTGTCTCTCAGGATGGCGGCCTCCACCTTTAGAGACTTTGACCTGGCCTCGGAGCAGCGGCGGCCCGACTCGGTGCTACGGAGGCGGCGGAGAGAGGAGCAGCCGCCGGACGGAGTGTCCACCGTGGCGACGACACGACCCACCGCGGCCCGACGCCTGGTCCGGCTGGCCGTCATGGGCCTCACTGTGGCCCTGGGGGCCGCCGCACTCACCCTGGTCAACACGGCCCTGGAGTGGGCACCCAAACTCTTCCCCTGAGAGGCAGGAGACGGGAAGGGCTGAAGGACTTTTTAACATGGCGGCTATCACAGCAGACCGTCCACGAGAGAGAGAGTAGACACACTATTATGAAGGATGGGAATGTCTATCATTTATATCTGTAAATAACATAACTGAGAAGTGATTCATGTCCTAGAGTTTCAATTCTATCGGTTGACGGCAAAGCGAAGAGACTTGCATTAATAGGCTGAAGAAAGGTCACTGGTGTCGGAACAGTGGCCAATGAACCTTGAGTGTGTCTGTATCCAAAGTGGTACCCTGATCTTTGTGCGGTGCAGTGAAAGTGGTGCCATCTCTGATGCAGTCCCTGTGTGTGTCAAAGCTGTCTGATTGAGGGGAACCTCACTTGGACCATGTTTGGACACGGACAGAGATCCACCCTGGCTAGGTTCTATCCGCTGGGTTGTCACAGCAAGTCATCTCACGCTTTCCTTTCATCACTTTAACAAGACCAAATACTAAGTCCTGTATTTGTGTGTTTAGCCTGTCATTTTGGCATTTGCTAAAGCACTATAATTACTATTAAGTATTAATGTATTTGTTTGTATACACAAAATCTATATTTAACACGCAGTAAGGTGCACAAGTATTTTGTTTTTACTATTTCTTCTCAACTGTGAGGTTAAAGTGCAGACTATGAAATGATGAAAGATGTTTCTAAACACTTGTGAATGACTGTGGACTCCACCATGGTTAGTGATTATCATTAATGTCAGCTGTGCGTAATGCTGAACCTCTCTGTAGTGAGATGTCCGAGTCTCGCATAATATTCACTGTTAATACACTGGTATTACACTGGTATTACCATTGATTTCTAAACAATTATCTGGTAAAACTAAAAATATAATTTTTGAAAAGTGCTGTTATTTCTAAAAGATTCACTGAATATGTATGGAAATACCGGCATAATAAATAAATAGTCTGCACTTCAACTTCTTATTTATAGTTGGTGTACCGTGGCAAAATGAAAACCATTGTCGTTTTCAAAATACTTTTGAACCTCACTGTGCATTACATTATTAAAATGATGGGTCTTGACCTTATGGATGCCGTTCTGTGTAGTTTGTATCCACAGCATGCGTGGACTTAGGGAAGGAATAGGTGAAGCTCATTGCCCGGCTAATGCACACAGCAAATTTGGGCAGAAGTGTCTAGGAACAATATAATGAAACTGTTAGCTTTGGGTTCATTTACCAAGTGCCCGTCACATTCCTAGAGACCCGTTAGTCCTTGCTTGATTTTATGATTTTGCACAATAATGAAAATCGAATATATTATCCATATGTCCTCCCATTTTAGCAGAACTCTCCATACAGACCAAATGGCCTTGCTGTTAAAATGACAAGGTTTTTGCACATTTAATTCTTAGCAATGCTGATTGACTCTGTTGACCGCGTTTGATGCAGGTTTTATAATGTGATGCATTGGACACGGTCACATTTGTTTACCCGAAATCCATGCATAGAAAAAGACCCAGCCGTGCCTATTTTGGATACAAAAACAATCATCATTAGAACTTAATTAGTGTTACTTGCAATAGATGGGGTTTTTTTTGGTGTTGAACTAGCCAGATTCTGTATCATTGCATTAAATGTTTTTTTTATCTGCCTTTTATGTTGATTTCTGTTACTGTCAACAGAAATAAAGTGCTTGTTAGGTTGAGTGGGCAGTTGATTATGGTTTCTCCTTGCACCGCTTACATTTACCAAACACCACACATGTGATTGCTCATTGTTGTTAGCTAGCAACTTCAAAATCTACCCAATGAAATTACTTAAATAATCTTGCATTACAGTTGTTCAGGCTCCGTCAAAACAAAGAGAAATCTGTATGATTTACAGCAGCACAATCTACTGTACATTGCAATTGCAATGTAAAGTACATTGTTTTAGTATGGATGTTTTACAGTATTCTTCGTACTAATGCTATCTATAAATAGAGCCTTGCAGAGACTTTTGTCTCAGTTTACCACTAAACTAAACAGTTTAGCCACATGAAAAATGAAAATACATTTATGATCATAACAAAACATTTGTTATTTGCAATGTATTGTTCAAACAAATGTAATATTTTTAACAATGTGATTTAAACATGAATTCCATGTATCCGTTAAAACATTTATTAGAAAAGATTAATGAAGCAATCGGGTTCTGCCATCGGGTTATGCAAGCATCTGCATCTAATGGATAATCATTCTAAAAGTCATCACCCCCCGGTAAAATAGTCTCTCGCCCTAAACAACTAAGGGAACACGTAATCATCACAGAATAACCCCAAGTCAAATGAACTTCAGGCATATCAATCTGTCCAGTGAGGAAGCGTTAGCGATTGTGAATCGATGTCACCTGTTTCAGTGCAAATAAAAAGTGACTACAGGTGCACTGAAGAGGGAATGGTGTTGCAGGCGGTGACCACAGATAATTGGGCTCCTCATCCTTTCTGACTGATGCTTCTCTAGTTTAGCATCTTGCTAGTGTCCTTGTCACTACTGGTAGCATGAGGCGGTATTTGCAGCCCACTTAGTTTGCACAGGCAGTCCAGCTCCTCCAGGATGGCACGTCCATACGCGTCTCCCAGTACCGTCTGAAGAGCATGCAGGAGACGGCCATAGAGGGGGATCAACCCAGCAGCAGGACCAGTACACAAGGTACAGTAAAGATTTTGATCTTTAATATATTTTTGTTCAACATGACCTGATGTGTGATTTAAGTGTTTCCTTCATTTCTTTTTGCAGTGTATTTATGGATGTTTTCAGATAAGAGGTTGGATAGAAAACCACTGTTTGTTTTTTAAGTGACTACTTCCTCTGTCCCTCATACATGAAACATCTGTAACACAAAAGATATTCTGTATGCAACAAGGCACTAACGTAACCCCGTTTGGCCTTGTTCAAGACAAATGTACAATCATTTTCAACAGATATGAGAGATTTTAATTTTTGAGGAAGACTAAGTAATTATTGCACAATCCACGCGTGCAAAGCATTTAGAGACTTATCAAAGAAGACTAAGCGATGTAATCGTTGATGGTCAACTCGAGGGTTGCTGATGCCAACGGTTGGGTTCCCTGATAGTACATTTGTCCACAAAAAGCATTATATCAACAATCCGCTCACCAATTTAACAAGTTACATTTCTCAAGTTTTTACATTTTTACCAAACTTAATCAAAGTTTGACATTAGAGTATTTTGCGGAGATTGCTGGCAAATGAGAATTTGAATCCATTTAAATTACATTTTGGAAAGCAACACATTTTGGAAAGTTCAAGTATGTACAATTGCAGAATATTGAGATATTTGTCAAAATAAGCACTGTACAACAGCAATAAATTAGTTTAAAATGTGCTACATTTCCTCTGAGCTTCATGGCAAAATGGAACATTTTGTATTTAGAAAGCATGTTTTTCTATAAAGCATGTGAAGATTAGCATTGTAAAACAGAAAATGTTTCTATGAAGTGCAGGAGGTTGTTTTTCAAAATAAATTAGCCCCAGGGCTTCAAACACAGTAGTCCAACCCCGACTTAACAGTAGTAAGGCAACAGAGACAGTGTGTAAACAGATCTGCCTAAATGGAGTACAAGAGTAGCATGTTAGGCTAGAAGTACATGATAAATATAATTAGTGAGGACGTCCACTAATGCATCAACCGAGGAGCTGTCTGAAACCTCACTGAATGTAGGCATATGTTGTAGTCTGAGATCCTTTTTGATACAGGACCTGGAACTGAACCCTGAGAAATAAAAAATTGTCATCGTAGCCTCACAACAGTGTGTAACATAGAGAATGATGATGGAGGTAATTTCCGGTGGACTTTGCATCAGTCCGATTATGGGACACACAAACTATACAGACCTCAAAACCTGGCTCATCCCTCAGCATATAGATAGGCTAATTCATATTCTCAACACCCGTTGATGTCCTATTTTTCCCGGCTCCACTTCATGGACTATAACTGTTTGTATTTTTTGGTTTTCTTCAGCTCTTCTGGTTGCAGGCCTAATAACAATATGTTTGGTAATTCTTTGTTTTGTAACTGCACTAATACTAGACGAATAATGACTTGGAAATATTAATGCTATCTTGTAATCTAAGATGGATGTATTGTATTTTTACATTTAACAATTGTATTTGCGTTATACAATTGTAAATTGTATAATGTGACGTAAGTTTATAAGTTAGTTATAAAGACTATTATTGACACTCTACACAAAATTTTTGCCGGATCTTCCATAAATGTTGCTGTTTGTTTCCAGCATCTATTTTCCTATGGAGGTACATTTGTGTCTTTATGTTGAGAGCAAAACTTTTTTCTTGGCAATCAAAAATAAATGTCCTGCCACCAAAATCGAGGCTTCAAAGCAAAAAAAGATATTTTTCAATCAAATATTTTGTGGTTGCGTGCAAAACTTCATTCATTTTATTTATTTAATCTCCATTCTTTTTTATTAGAATTTATTTTTTGCTTTTAAAACTTGTTTTTTTGCATTTGAAACTTTTTTTTGTTGCTTTGAAACAATTGTTTTTCATTTGCACTTTTGACCCCACAGCTGTGAGCGGGCTTAAGTGAGAGGTGTGGATGATGCTACTAATTTAATGTACTGAGACAGTACAAAGACGCAGTTAGCTAGCAAAAAAAAGTTAGCTAGACAGCTAGAAAACATTAGCACTTCATAGACTGATAGGTTATTGTAGCTTATTTGATGATGGCAAAACAATGCGTTTTCTCAACATGAAGACACAAATGCACCTCCATATTTTCCAGGGATCCGGTATATGCCGCGCATTATACGTTTTCTCCACTATGTGCAACGTGCACTATAAACGTTCTACTAAATTCGATTAGAGTTCATAAAGTTGCATATTCCCGTAACCCTTAGTTTAAGCCCTAAAACCGCCTGGCAAGACTGTTAAAGTTGTAGCATTTTATCGATTTGATCCTTTCATTCAAGTCAAGCTGTCGAAGCTAGCAGGTAAAAAGACAAGCCCCCCCTCTCGGGAAACAGATTTATGCGTTAAGGTACATCTATGCCCCTGGATCCTTATTCACTTCCATTCTATTGATTCACACTGCTTGCTTACTTCTGATGAAGTCATTAGTCGTTGGAGTCAGATAACGATTTCAATAAGCTCATCACTTTGAATAGTAGTAAAGAGATCAAAGTGAGCATTTCATTGGCTCATCTGTCCTAATGACCTGGATGGATTTATATCATCCTTCCCTAACCTTTCCCACCCACGTGGAAGTGTGTTGCCAATGCTGCTACCGGAATTTGGGTACTACAAACCACAATCATTCTTAATGGTTTGTCCCCATGTGAACAGCACCATGTTGAGATGGAGTGGAGCACTTCAGTGGCAGTTCTGGCAGTTAGGGTGGCAAAGCACACTATTGATTCGACATCCACAGCCGCCTGAGTTGTCCCCAGTTCCCTGAAGAGAGGGCCCCAGATACATGTGGTTAATACACTCAGCTATGCAGGATGTGTGATGCCTTATAGTACTGAAACATGCATTTCAAAACCAGACTATACTGGACTGAGGTAGGGGTGTGTCAGTGAATCAAACACATTTCATGCTATTATTTCTAATGTTTATCTAGGTAGAAACATTTAATGGATTCTGAAGTCTATAATTGAAACTGGGAATGGTAAATTGATCATATCTCAAACCGTTGGTAAAGATTTTTAACTGTTTCACTCTGTTTGTGCATAATGTCTAGAAGAGGTTTTAGACTGGAGAGGCTGTGTCGCAGTAAAATCTAGTTTGAGGTAACTGTAACTAGAGTTTTGTTTTACATACATGTTTATGTAACTACAGTGAGTATTGACAGAAATGTAACTAACTAGGGTATCGTCTCACATGCGGCAATAGAAACTCTTACATTTGGTCCCCAACGACTCTGCCTGGTGATCCAGCAAATCTCCGTCTTACACATCAGGCAACAGATCCAATCACAGCCATCCTTTTTCTGAACTATGATCTTACACTTTGGACAATGCATGGCCTCCCCGTTCTGCAGTAAGGACTATCAAAACAAAAGAAGCTCAGGATAAAGTTTACCCATATTGATTGCATCGTATTACAATTTAGGATTGGAGAGGGTTGTATTAATGTTTACCAGTAGATTCACATTCAGTCAGTTGTATATTAGATCAATCATGTTATGTTATTAAAGCCAATAGCTTCATATTGCAACAGTATTCTGGAAACAAGGTCAATGGGACAATGATAGGTAGAAACTGGGCAAGATCTGTCATGGCACATTTACATTAAATGTAAATATTGTAGGCTCCTATGCATTCATAATGCTAAAAGAGCCAATGCAATGCTGGGGCTGATTAGGTAGCCATGGTGGCGTGCTCTGTTACAGACGGAAAACTAGCAATTACAAAGGTTCTTAGTCAAACCAGCCGTGGGCAATTACAAACCCCGTCGTGGGCCAGATCAGGCTGAATGTTTGACACCGCCGTGAAAACGACAACCTTCTGTTACCACATTACCTCCAGCATCTGGGTGGTTTGTTTGGCAGCAGTGTCGTTTTCAGATCTTATTCGGAGATCGTCTTGATACTCCTTGCAGTTCATGTTGTTGTGGATGGCCTGGAAAAGAGGTAGACAAAGAGGTTGACCAGGAGCCGATCACAATCTTCATCATCCATCTTAGAAGTCAAGGGGAGGTCAGGAAGTAAGAGCTAGAGGAAGTTGACACCTTGCAGAGGAGACAGTTGGTTTCTTTGCAGAGCTCACATATAAACTCATTGACTTCATCTTCGAAAATGCACCAGCCAGCACAGTCAGGGGTTTTACAGTGGTAGCTGTTCTCACTTCGTGTCTCAGCAATACAGAGTTGGAGCTCTAGAAATTTCTGGTACTCCTCCGGAGAGAGAAGCTAGACAAAAACAGGTCACTGAATAAAGTACAACATAATGGATTATGATACACTATGTGTTTGGGCGACAGATCTCTAACAGAACATTGTGGTCTTTAAAAGGGTTGTGTAAAACCTTAAGAAATAAAACAAGGTATTGTCATGTACAATCCTGTTACCCAAAAACTTGGGATGCTGCATAAAATATAAATAAAAACAGAATGCAATGATGTGAAAAATCATTTAAACCCTATATTCAATAGAAAATAGTACAAAGAACATGTCAAATGTTGAAACTGAGAAATTAAGAGAACAATTAATCACACATTGGGTCTTGATAAAAGAATATTAAATATCTAAGTGTTTAGTGTACATTGTGTAAATTGTTGAAAACAAAATGACATCACTACGATCAATAGAAACCAAAATCACCAACCGATTGAGGGCTGGAATCAAACTCACACCGAATATCAAAGTAAACAACTGAAATCACAGGATGCACCACCTTGCGTGAATTTCATCACAGCAACTCATAATGTGACTCAGTAGTGTGTATGGCCCCCACGTGCCTGTATGCACTCCTGACAACGTCTGGGCAAGTTCTTAATGAGACAGGGAATGGTGTCCTTGGGGGATCTCCTCCCTGACCCGGATCAGGGCATCAGTGATCTCCTGGAGAGTCTGTGGTGCTACTTGGCAACGTTGGATGCACCGATACAACAAATCCCAGAGGTTCTCAATTGTATTCAGGTCTGGGGAACACCTTGCAACGGCCACAATGTGCAAACACTTTCATTTCCACCAAAACAGGTGACAATCGTTTATGCTCCCTTACTAGACAGATTGATATACCTGAAGTTTAACTGATTTGGTGTTTTACTTTGATGATTAAATGTTCCTATAATTATTTTGAGCAGTGTATATGCCTACTTTGAAGTTGATGCCAGCAACACTTTTCAAAAAAGTTGTCTAATGCAAAAAAAGATGACAAATTGGGTCAATAGGCAACAGGTTGGGAAAAGATCAGTCCAGATAGGATGGGTCTGTCAGAAGTAAGGATGGGGAGGGGTTAATAACTCTGCGAAAGACTGTGCAGGCAAATACTGCAACAGTTTAAGAATAATGTTTCTCAACTTAACAATGCAAAGATTTTGGAGATCTTATCATCTATGGTACATAATATCATTTAAAGATTCAGAGAATCCGGAGAAATCTCTGTATGCTAGGGACAAGGCCAAAAAACTATACTAAATGTCACATTTAAGATGAACAAAGCGAAGTGGAAAACTGTGGTCTGACAAATCAAAATGTTAAATTATTTCTGGGAATCATGGATGATGCGTCCTCTGGACTAAAGAAGAAAGGGGCCATTTAGCTTTTTATCAGCATACAGTCATCTGTGATGGTAAGGGGAGGTATTAGTGCACATGGTATAGGTGACTTGCACATCTGTGAATGCACTGTTTATTCTGAATCGTGTATAGCGATTTTGGAGCAACATATGCTGCCATCCACATGACATCTTTTCAGGGAAGACCTTGCTTGTTTCAGCTTGATAACGCCAAACCACATTCAGCACCTATTACAACAGCATGTCGCCATAGTAAATTAATGTGCTAAACTGGCCTCCCTGCAGTCTAGATCTGTCAAACATTGAAAACAGTTAGCGCATTATGAAATGAAAAATATGACAAAGCAGACCCCAAACTGACCCCAAACTGTCCAATGTCAAGCAAGAATAGGAATACATTTTACTCTCAAAACTACTGCAATTGGTCTCCTGTCTCCTGACAAACGCTTTCAGAGTCTTGTTAGAAGAAGAGTTGATGCCACAGTAATAAACGTTCCGAATTGTTTAAAACTTGTTGCTGGCATCAACTTAAAAAAGACAAGTATCCAAAAAGAATAACCTCTCAGCTCAGTCTTTGTACTATTTTCAATTAAATATATAGATAAATTATTTGCACATAATTGCATTCTTGTTTTATTTGCATTTTACACAGCATCCCAAAACAAAGCCTGTTTTGGGTTTAGGCAATAAACCTCAGATGTTGGACTTACTGATTTGATCTCCCTGTCCAGGAGCTTGCTATCACAACTGTACTCTTCATCTCTGTAAGGGCAGGTCACCTCTGCATCCATGCTGTTCAGTATGGTCCCTTTAAGACACTCTCTGTTCGGAGAACACACAAAGACAGAGTGATCTGCACAAGACATAACAGTGTCGACAATTTATTTAAAGCAAAACACAAATGAGCAGTGGGGAAATGGTGATCTATACCAGGGCTGTGTCTCAATAGTTGTAGCTTTGGTTTCTATTGCCTGAGAGGAGTAACGGAGGCCAATCATCGTGTTAATGAGATAAAGACAAGCTCTGGCGTACCTGCAAAAAACATGCAGGCACTCCCGCAGCGTGACTCCCTCACTAGGGGGGATGGAGCAGTAGCAGATGGGGCAGTCCAGCTCCACCGCGTTGGGCACAAGGCCATGGGCGTCGGTTTCCATCAGACTCAGAAAATTCCTTTCTCTCTCTTCTTCCAGTGCCTTCCATTCAAAACAAGAGACGCTGTTGGTTGCAATCGACAAGTACACCGCGGGAGAGTCCGTCACCGGCAGCGAAGCTTGTGTGGAGGTCACAGACACGCGGGCCTCGGAGGTCGTGTGTACGCACCAGCTGGTACTGTTGGTTGGCCATCTCCTCCAGCTGAAGTCTGTGGATCTCTTCGTCATCAGGCTGGTAAATGTCCGGCACTTTATAGTCCGTAGGCCTCTCGGAGCCACACATCTCACAGCCCGGACGTGTTGGCTTGTTGGCAAAGGTGCACACGGGGCAAGCCCAGCCCAACTAGTCATGCATCAACCCACACACACACACACACACACACAAAAACAGCATACAACTGCTGCCATCTGTATGACAAGTCATGTTTTTACATGCGTTACCTAGAAAAACCGGATAACATTACTTAAAAAGAAAGAGTGATTCTACCTTTTTGAATAACTACTAGTACTTATTTTTTTTTCCTTTCCTAATCATTTGGAAATAGAAAATTAAACAGAGATACACACTAAGATACCTGAGGCTTTGGTAGAGTAGGCGGGCTTGGGCGTTTAGGTTTAATAGCTGGAGTAGATACACTGGCTCCTCTGGCTAGTAAAGGACCCAGTGACTCGATGATACCTAGACCACAGTGACAACAAGTTCAAATGACTGCCAAAAGGGTAATTTTACACAGGAATCAGTGCCTTGCTCAGTTAGAAACAATGATGTAGGGTGGAATAATCTAACCATCCAGTCGACGGTGTCCTTCCTCCTGATTCAGTTGCTCCCGACTGAGTCTGGCAGCATGGGCTGACTTGATGTACAGGTAGGCCTGGTCTCCATCCTTCCTTACCCCATGGCTGTACACAGTGTTACCGTCCTGGGCCAGACGCTTCCCAATCACCCAGTTTTGCAAAGATGGATGAAATCCATAGTCAGTGTTGATCTATAAAGGGAGATTCAAGAATACATTATTATTCAGTCCCCGTTATAAAAAACAACAACAACATTTATATTAAAGATAATGATTGTGTGTGTGTGTGTGTGTGTGTGTGTGTGTGTGTGTGTATGTATATATATATATATATTGGTTTTACCTTCTCTTTCAGCTCCGAAATGGTCATGCCGAGTGTCACCAACACGGTAACCGGGACATACCTATCCGATTGTGCGTCCCCAACTCCCACCTTCAATCTGCAGCAAAGTCACTTAGTTCATTTCTGAGAATTACTCCACAATAAATCCCTGCCATTACAAAGGTTTACAGGTTAATTATTTTTTTTTGCAGATATGAGAGAGCAACAATGTCAAGTTATAGTAATCAACAAGTTTCTAACTCATATCCTGATACATCGTTGTGTCATGAAGATTTTTTCTGATATGGGCATGTTATGAATAACCAGACAAAACACTGCTAAATCATTCCACATACCGAATAGAGTCCTGGGAATAAGCCTTGTGGGAGATCCTGACGTGCACTGGTACACATAAATCTGCCAACTGCTCTGAACACCTTTTAGCTTCTTCTTTGTTCCCACAACTGATGGCCTCACTCAATAACTGGCTTAGCTCCTCCGCTGCAATAGAAAAAAAAAAATTATTCATCAAAGAACAATACTGCATACAAAATGAAACCTGGTCCAAGATCATTTGCAAGTACAGAGTTTCACATTGATAAATTGAATACATATCACTGCTCCTTGGCCCTTTATTGACTTGCCTAATATAGTATGAGGAAAACAGATATAAAACCACACCGATATGTCTCTTACTTCGTAAAAAATAACCCTTTTGGCTTACCCTCTTTTAAGTTGTTTGTTACCACTGGAGAAGTCATACTTTGACCTGTTTTAATAAAGAACATGATATAGAACAATAACAATGAAAACGAACAGCATACCAAACGAAAACGTTCACTATGACAGCACACTATCCCCTAAGTAGACAGTTAATGCTGAAGTGTAAGCAGAAAAACTGTTTATTTACCGAATGGTCTCAAGAGTCTTTATTAACATTGTGGGAGGGAAATTTGCATATGGGTCACTGACAACAGCACGAGCTACAAATTGGTAAAAGTGCAAAGGATCTCAGCTGATCAGTTTGCAGTTACGTAATGTATCTTATCTTACTGACAGTTTACAATAAATTGAAAACTTACCTTTACCTCGCCTCAAAACAATCCGTATTTAAAGAACCTATTCTTCTAAATTGTTGCTACGTCATTCTAAATATAAGAACGCTTGATCAACCAAAAACGAAACGAAACTTATTCAGGAAGTCAATTTAAAGGAACATAGTATTGCAATTATAACTAATACAGTAAAATGATCGTCTAAAAATAATTATGAGTGCCCTTTCATAATATCCAGTTAATAATGCAACATGGTCAAAAAAATACATGTTTTATTTTAGGTGAACTACTAATGTGCAATTTCCTGTAACAAATTAATCGAAATATCTATAAAGAAAGCGTCCAAAATGGCCGACCATTGTTTTCAATATAATGTACGAGCCCATAGAAACTCAACTCAAAATCTTTCCACCGCGGTTTTTTTAAATGAAAGTGTAGACTTTTCTACAGGGGAGGTGTTTAAGTGTCGAATTTAATCAAGCAAACAACGTATGGGTATTTTGATGTCGTCTTATTAGTGTGAGACCTATTCTGATAACATAAATAGAAAACGATTGTGCTTGTTTTTAAGTCCTAGTTTATGCCTAATCCGTGTCTGCGAAACTGGCCTAGTGTGGCCACGTCCCTCAAATGGGGTACAGATGTAAAAAAAAATCTTGCCTCAAAATGTAATTTATTTTTAAACCTTGTCATCCTCTTAAATACCATACCTGTTTACTCATTTTCAGTTAACGTTGTTCCAACGTTGTTTGGTATAATGGCTATCAACCTACTGCATCCTGCTAGAATGTGTTTAAACGGGCAGGGTTATGTTATCCTTGGAAGGTGTTGCCAGATGGACTGTATACTACACAATCACCCGCGGAATGCACAAAAACTGCCCGAACGCAGTTTTTCTTTTATACACGCCCAATTTTGTCCGCACACTATCATTAAAAAGATCTGAAACCACCTCATCTGGCAACATTGGTGCAAGGGGCCTCAGTCCGTCTGTCCTTATCTGTATCCTGTTGGATATTATATGTAAGATTTACAAAATAAATGTTATGGATTGACTGGCTGGTAGTTATGCTGTAACTACGATACAAATGTTCTTACACAGACACGAGATCTTAAACAATTATGAGGATATTATTCATATTAAGTAATACATTTTGTTTTTGCGGAATGAATACAGGTTTTAATAACGACGTCATTGCATTTTAATGTGGTTTCTGTGTCGCCCCCTCGAGGCTAAATGTGGTAAAAGAGGAACTGTGCTCGTAGAGAGGAAGTGCCAGCTATACTGAGGAAGGATCAAAACAACAACATTTGGTAGCTGGTTTAACAGACAAATTCAGGTGCATTTCGAAGGCGAAAGGCTCCGAGAAGCCTGGGATTTCTCTTCAACTTCTGATACAAAAGCTGGGATGAATAATTTTGTATCTAATTTCAGTTTATTTAATGGCAGGTATTGGAAATTTCACAGTAAAAAGGAAGACATTTTTATCAGACATATAAGTGCCTTAAGCCCTCGGCAAAGATCTTTACATCATCCGTAAACTATTCTTGCATTTTTTATTGTAAAGTTAGTGTTTGAAATTGGTTACCTTTGGTATTGAATAATATTGAAGCACCAGATAAACCGAACTGTTTTGCGCGCGCGATCTGAGGATCTCCACGGCCCGTAAAGTATATGGTCGGAAGGATTTAAATGCAAGGCAAGCTTGTATTGGTGTTAATCAAGATAACTTGTTTAACTAGTTTGTTGTAAAATGTAGACCGCTGGATAAGCCTAAAACGTTTGACTGTCAATATTTTGCGGGGTCCATTGCATAAAACAAGTTGTTGGTTTGGTTAAATAAATTAGTACGACCATTGTTCATTTGCTGTGTTCAGTTGCTTGTGTTTACGATTTACACAGATAAATATAACTTTGTTTATCAGAATTGGCTCTGTAGGTATATGTCCTGTTGTGTTCAAGTGTCGTGGCTATAGTCAGGTGATGAGTTTGTATTCAATAAACAATTAATATTTTGCGTAAAATAAATTGCCAAGATGAAACTCCTCGAGAATTCAAGTTTTGAAGCCATAAACACAAGACTCACCATCGAAACGGGGGACTGTCAGATAATAGGAAGGTAGGTTCTCAACAATAGTGCCACCTGCCTATCAAAATAGAACTAAGCCATGACATACATTTGCATGGAATTTGACGACACATTGAATCTTTGCCATGAAACCCCATAGATTTCTTTTGGGATGCATGTTGTGAAGAAACGTTCTCTGTCTCTCTTCAGGATTGAAAGCTACTCTTGCAAAATGGCAGGAGAGGACAAGCAAATGTTCAAGCAGTTTTGTCAGGAGGGACTGCCTCATGTCCTGGAAGCCCTGTCCCCTCCACAGTGTTCAGGAATCAGCCCCAACAAGTAAGAATAAAGTCCAAGCTACACCACCACCACCACAAAAAGACATGGAGGTCTGTTTGGTTGTAGAGAGGGTTGGTGCTTTGCAGTAAAATATAACTTGTGCTTGTAGAGCACCTTAGGGATTTCATGTACAACAACATAGTGAATTTGCTCTTTAAATTCCCTGTTTCAATGATGCATCTTGTAAGGTTTTCTGTATGTTTTGTGAAATGCCTGTGTAACATGAAGACCAGTTCCGGTCGAATAGAACGTGAACATGTTCAATATTGACTATAAGTTTGCACAGATGTTGACTGGTCATGTTCATGCCACTGACTCGGGTGTTTCTGTGGTTCTGTGTGGTGGTTTGCAGGCTGAGTCAGAGCGGAGATGAGGGGGAGGGGCCTCTCTCTGATAAGTGCAGCCGGAAGACCCTCTTCTACCTGATCGCCACCCTCAATGAGTCCTTCCGTCCTGACTATGACTTCAGCCGCACCAAAAGCCATGACTTTAGCAGAGAGCCCAGCCTTAACTGGGTGAGGATTCATATAAAGGCGGTGGTGGCATTAAAGACTGTCCAACTCTTTCTCAATTTGAAAATGTAGTAAACGCTCCAGATGCCAGTCTGGATACTGTAGCTGGTATGTTGACTATGCTGCCCACTCACATCTTCAGGGTTTTTAGATGAGGATTACAAGACATGGCATTATGGGGCACTGATCAGTTAAACTGTTTAAAGCCATGTTAAAGTCTGAGTCTAACATCTCCTAGCCGGCATGACCCTGCCTGTATCTGCCTCGCGCTGCTGGTATGAATTGCTTGCGTCACGACCAACATGTTTGGATGGTTCTGCGTCATGGCTTTCAGTACACGGCAGCAAGAGTTGATTGGGCTTGACGAGCCGAGGCAGCTTGTACACAACCCAAAGCCTGTCTGGTCTCACGTGGTATGAGACTGTAATCCGTTACCTGGAGGACGAAAGGCTAGGGACGAGGACTAACAAATCAACTCCAAAATGTATTTTAGAAACCAGTTGGGTCCGGCCCTCAGTGCCCGCTGGCATTGGTTCTGAGTTTGGATGGCCTTGGTTCTGAGTTTGTATGGCCTTGGTTCTGAGTTTGTATGGCCTTGGTTCTGAGTTTGTTTGGCCTTGGTTCTGAGTTTGGATGGCCTTGGTTCTGGGTTTGGATGGCCTTGGTTCTGGGTTTGGATGGCCTTGGTTCTGGGTTTGGATGGCCTTGGTTCTGGGTTTGGATGGCCTGGGTTTGGATGGCCTTGGTTCTGGGTTTGGATGGCCTTGGTTCTGGGTTTGGATGGCCTTGGTTCTGGGTTTGGATGGCCTTGGTTCTGGGTTTGGATGGCCTTGTTAACACAGTGTGTGGCCTCAGGTTTTCAATGCGGTGAACAGCAGTCTGTCGGCCGCGGTTGGGGAGGAGTACAGCCGGCTACAGCCCCAGTTGTGGGAGGCCATCGGCTCCGAGATCTGCCTTTCCGAGTGTGACATCTACAGGTGAGCGCCGACGGTCTTGTTCGCTGCGAGAGGGCCCGTGATGTTAGTGGTCAAACATGCTGTTTGTTAACCAGAATGTTAAGGCCATTTTGTTTTGGAATTTCCAGCTATAACCCAGACCTGGACTCTGACCCGTACGGAGAGGAGGGAAACATGTGGTCCTTCAACTACTTCTTTTATAACAAGAGGATGAAGAGGATTGTCTTTTTCACATGTCGCTCGGTCAGGTAAGACGGAGACTGCGAACGGCGTCGTTCTTAGTATTTTTCTCTTCGCTGACGGGACGTTTGACTTGACATGCAGTTCAAAAACGTTTTTTTTGTAAGCTTAAACTTGTATGTAATGCCTTTAGTTAAATTTAATATCTATCAAATAATGTTCTTACCTTATTCTATTATGTTTTAGTTTGTCATGTAAAATTATGTCATTGCCAGATGTGTTGATATTTAAGTTGTATTAACGCTTGTTTGGATGTAGAATTATTACTGTTTTCTGAAGTATAAATAATTACTATTGCCAATTTGGAGGATTGCAAGATATCTTGATTTTGTATCAGACTTGTTGATACGTCCACAAAGTTATTCTAGAAATTACCGGCTCCGTGGGCTTCAGCAGCATCCTCCCATAACAGCGAGATGAATAAGTATCGTTCATGCCAATCTAATGCCTTTCAAGTTGGGTTAAAATGACACATTTTAAAATACAAAATCATGCTGAAAGTGAACAGCAGGAGCCACTTACGCTTGTCGTTTCCCTACTTTTTGCCTTTTGGTCAAAACAATTGTCCGTATAACTCTGAGATTATGATTTTCTGGCACCGCCAACAGTCTTCCTAGAACTGGGCTTACAGCCAACCTAAGTAAAGAGTCAAGAAGGGCCTTGTTCAGAAAGGTCACCCAGGACCCAATGGCCACTCTAACAGAGCTTCAGAGGTTCTGCAGGGATGGGAGAACCCCTCAGAAAGACAACCAGTACTGCAGCACCACCAGTCACGCTTTGACAGCGTGAGTGGCTGGCCAGAAGCCACTCCCAAGCATGTGACATGCGGTCTGGAGGACTCTGGAGTGCATGAGGAGGAATAATCTGTGTGTGTTTTGAGGTGTTCCCAAAATGTCCCAAAGCTGTGGTGGCTGACAGAGGTGTTTCCACAAAGTGCTGAATTAGATTACTTTTCAGTTGTTCTGTTCCGTTTTTCAAAAAATTTAAAAAAATGTTTTGGGGAATTTTGTGTACAGTGATGGCAAAACATTTATGTAGTCAGTTATAAATGAATTCTAAAACTCAGAAAAACATGGAAAATGTGAACACTACACATTTCTTTGTTGACTACAAACACTATTGTTCAAAAGATCATGCAATGTAGAGTCAGAAACTTCATACAGCACATTTTCTTCTTATAAGGATAGCACTGTTTAGGGTTACTCGGATAATTTGTGATAATCAATTCTAGCCCAAAGAATTCTTGCAGATTAAATAACTTGGAGTGTTTTCACTTCAAAAAAAAAAAAGTACAATTGTAATAATATTGACAATATCCAAATATCCTTGGACAAGATTTGAAATATATACCACCCAAGCTTATTTTCAGTTAATATATTACTTTGAATGTGTAGTTGGCTTATCAGTAGTCTGGGTACAGTTTTTATGTAGTGAAAACAATACAATATACAATTTACAATATGAACATGGTTGATTTTAGACAATATAACTGCATATTGACAACAGAGAATATGCTCAAATCTTATTGAATACATAATAATATCCTGGGTAGTGGATCAGAATGGATGAAATACAAGAATACACTAAAGAGTTTCAGAAAAAGGTTATTTGTTTCTGGCCAATTTAAGGCTGTAATCAAACCCACAAACCCTGATGCTAAAGATACTGAACGAGTCCGAAGAAGGCTGGTTATTTAATCAGCACATCAGTTCTCTGCGGTGCTAGCATAATTGCAAAAGGGTTTTCTAATGATCAACTAGGCTTCTAAAATGATAAACCTGAACTAACAAACACAATGTTCCATTGGAGCACGAATGATGGTTGCTGATAATGGGCCTTTATACACCTTTGTTGATGTTCCACTGAATAACTGCTGTTTCCAGCTGCAATAGTCATTTACAACATCAACTATGTCTACACTGTATTTCTGGTCTATTTGATGTTATTTTAATGGACACATTTGTTTTCCAAATACATGGACATTTGTAAGTGACCCCTAACCTTTAAAAGGTAGTGTGTATTAAGAGGTTTATGGCTTTTGTTTGTGTTTCAGTTTGTTCATGGCCCCCCGGGACTCTGGCATTGGCCACGAACTGGATCTGGAGCTGGATGAAGATTGTTATGATGAGAACATGGATGATGATGATAGGTGAGAAGGGCACAAGCATACTCTTTGCATTTTTACCCTCTGAAATGTGGTTGGTATTGACAAATTTTCTTGTCACAGTAGGTATGGGTCTCTCTGTGCCCAGTGAAGCAACAGTTCTGGCCTCATACAGAAGCAGACAGGACTCCGTGCTGGATATTATACTGGGTTGTGAGATTAATTTAATCTCCATTTATAAAATTAAAATAAAAAAAATGATTAGAATTATATACTATATCTTAAGCTTTTGTTTGTTCCATTTGGGATTTTACTTTGTTTCTCTTGTACTTTCTGTGGTTAACTTTGTATTTTATGAAAATGTCAGACTAAGATTGGATATCTGTTACTGATGTTGAGTTTGGATGTATTGCAATTTGTTTGTTTATTGATTTAGTTTTCCATTGCTATATTATATATCTTCCGTTTGGCTTTGCGTTAAAAGGTTTTGGTTTATGTTCATTTCCAAGATGTTTGAAATACTCTATGCTGGTCTTGATAATGTTTTATTTAGGCAACGTATTTAGGTAATGTTGTTTTGTTTTACGTTTTACCATTCCGAAGTGCTGTTCTTACCAACTTCACACTCTAGGTTTCTCAGAATGCATGCTTGAGGGCAATTCTGAACACCAGAGGGCAGACTGAACTGTAGCTACATTCATGACACTCCTGTTTGCCAAAGGCCAAAACAATACTGTTGCTTCAATCTCAGCTGGTGGAAATGTCACATACCAGCTCGAATCATTCTGCCTCTTGGGTAGGTTTTACCTTCAACATCAATACTTGATTTGTATTTTATAGGACAGTAAATATAGTTTTGCTAAATCTGTGTTCCAAATGAATGTTGATACTCAGTTCTGATGTTTTCGGGACCTGTTGAATTCTCACACCAAATACAAACACTTCTTGTAGAGTGTACTCTTTAAACCTAATTCACATATCTTGTATTTTCATAGAACTTTAAGCTTTTTAAGATATTGCTTTAGTTGAATCATATTTTTTGTGATAATTGGACAGGCTTAGTTACAGGTCTTTTATTATTGTCTGACTATTTGCTTTCTCACTTTGTGTTTTTGTATACTTTCATTTTAGACCTAAATCTTTGTATACTTTTTTCTTCTTTGAAAACTTCCAGTAGAGGTCTGTTTCACTCTTAGAAATGTCCTTATCAATGATGGAAAGGTACTTGATGTACAGTAATGGATTTGTGACTAATGGGACAACCCCAGGGTAGAGATTTGGGCTCAGGCGCTATAGTGTAAGGGGTTGGTTAGCTGGTTTTAGATTGTCCTCAGCCTGTATCAGTATTGTATTGTCCTATTGACTACCGGCTGGACGGTGTTGCTCTATGTTGCATGCATCTTGCTCTTTCTTGTTTTAAGTCAAATGTGAAATAGACTCATAAGTTGTACAAAATTGTATGGACATTCATAATTTGTACAAAATGGTAGAAAGACCAGGTGAATGTACATTCAGTCCCTTCTAATTGATGTACTGTATGTGTATATACATATATACACATGTCTTTAGTGTAGAACAAGCTTCCTGGAGATTTGGATTTGGTTTCAAATATCAACAACATCCAAGGGGATCAGAGTATTGGTATAAGAGTATAAGGCAAGGATACTTTGTGCACATATATATGGCTACAGTACATACTTTGATTGTCTTTGACACTGTCAAACCAGCTGTCATATATTCAACACTGTTGATTTGTTATGTCAAATGTAACCCATATGAAAGAACAAGATGGTTGTCAAGGTATCATATTAAGGATGTGAAGCCTTTTTTTGTCTCTGTCTTCCTGGGAATTTGGTCCAATAAATACACTGCTAGAAACAAAAAGCGAACACTTAAATCACACATTGGGTCTCGATGAAATGATTACATTAAAGATCAAAATGTCTACTGCACGTTGTGTAATTAGTTGAGAACGAATTGACGTGACAATGGTCATTTGAAAAATCACCAACCGATTGAGGGCTGGGTTCAAACTCACACTGAAAATCAAAGTTAACAATTGAAATCACAGGTCGTTCCAACTTGTGTGAATTTCATCCTGGCAACTCATCATGTGACTCAGTAGTGTGTATGGCCTGTATGCCCTCCTGACAACGTCTGGGCACGCTGCTGATGAGACAGCGAATGGTGTCCTGGGGGAGGATCTCCCTGACCTGGATCTTGGCATCAATGAGTGGCAACCTGCTCTCATTAGTGAAGAGTGTTTTCTGGCCAATGCCTGTCAAGCTACACGTTGCTGGGCACTGGTCCCCCTAGGGGACGTCGGGCCCTCATGCCACCCTCATGGAATCTGTTGCTGACAGTTTGGTCAGAAACTTGCACACTAGCTAGCTAGTAGCTGATCGTTACTTCAGATATCCCTCAAGTTTAATTGACTTGATGTTATACTTTGATGGTTGTGTTCCTTTCATTTTTTTCAGCAGTGTACTAAGATCTAAGATAACAACGACAATATATTGCTTCACAGACATTTTTTATTAGGTGTGCTTGCCTAACTGGATTTAGCTTATTGTGTCATTTGTTCCATTTACTTCCACGTACTCTTAAGAACAATAAAAGATAACAACACATTTCCAACTCTTCAATATTCAGACTGCTGTGACACCTGTGGCTGATAATGTGCTTTGGATTGGTTTGATAATGCATTTGAAAGGGGAAATAATGATTTAATTGGGCCAAAACCAAACATTCTAGAGATACCTCCTCCGATCCTATTTGTTGTTTCTGAACTATTTAAGATAGCGCTTTAATAGGGTTTTAACCAACTCTGTTGCACATAACATTTTTTCTTAATGTTCATCAACTATATGCATTCATTTGCACAATTTGCATATTAAGCATTAATTAATGCTAAAACAGTATCTCCTGAACCGTTCGCAATATGTTTTGTCTATTCAAATGTGAAACATTTACATATTGACTATGGCTATATTAATTAACAGGATGTTATGTTTAGCATACTTTTATGAATAATTGCTAAAGCACTATCTCTTGAAAAGTTCAAGGTGATCAAGACAACTTTGAGTCTTGTTTAGGCTTCCCAACCCAACATGCTTAAACACATATTGACTATGACCATATTCCAATGTCAGAATTAACATTTTTAAATGTAAATAAGCTGGCACAATGTATTTTCTGTTTTAGTGATTTGTCGTTGAAAAGGTTATATCAGTAAAACGTTGACAGCTAAAATGTGATACATGTGATTTTATAATACAAAACGTGTATCCTTTGATTTGTCAACAAGTCATGTAAATAAAGGTATTGAATAAAACAGCCTCATCGCCTTATTTTTACAACAAAAATGAAGATGTGTCTGCAAAGGTTTCTAGGGCTTTAAAATGTAATTAAACCTAATCATAGCATTCAGTGAGACTTGCTAGTATATCAGTGCTATTGTCAATATTAGTGAATCAACTTATCTTGTGCTGTTAAGCATGAATTGGTCAAAGCATCTGACCTTGCATTTAGAACTTTTATGGTTAATTCCTGCTGCAAAAACAACACTAGTATGCAATCTAGGTTGGTAGTCTATAAATCATTTATTGATTCCAGGATCTATTTACCTAACCCTGTCTATGAAAATAGAGATTGGGTAATAAATGAGTGTGTTACAACCATCTCTGACGACAAAGCTTAGGCTTCAATGCAACAAAAAAAAAGATTTGCAAACAGTTGGAAGGGTTTAATTCTTTACTGGCAACAACAAAAATACTTGTTTACAAAAGTACATCCACCAACCCTCCAACAAAAAAACAAATGTAGTGTGCTTTATCTTTGCATTATCGAAAATAACAAAAGAAAGTCATTATTTACAAACTTACAATAAGAGCTATGGCTAAGTGAAGACCAAAGTGGGTTCGGGGATGTATTGAGGGTCTGTAAACTGCATGCAGGCATTGTCACAACTAATTACAGTCCGTAATGCTTGTGGTGCCCTTGTTTCTTCAGGCCAACAGATACACCATTATATGGGCAAATAAGATTTGTACAGTACACTATAGCACTGTATCCTTCAGGACTGAACCCACTGCACAATACTCTTCTACAGACATTAACTCATGCCTGAAGTCATGATGACCACACTTGTCTAGGGATCTAAGACTTCATGCTGACTGACATTACGTGTTCTTCAGAAAACAAACCCTGTGACAAAAGTTGAACAATAACTGAATCACACGTCATTAAACCTTGACTTGGCACACCAAGTGATGATTGAGGGAAGCTTACGTCTTTGGTAAAGCAAAGCTTGTTGAATTTCTGATAGTGATGTGCTGTAAGAGGAGAGGATCACTCAATATAAACTGTTGAAAACAAGGCACTTTTAATGGTTGGTATGATCCAGATGTCACTGTAAAAGACATATGTAAACAAAAGTACAAACAAACAAAGGCACAAACTGTGCATCAAGTATTCCAGGATTTTGTCAAGGTCAGAGGTGTTGGGTATCAGTCCTTTTAGAAATACATCTTCAATTTAGTGTTCCCAAATCCCAACAGATTTGCTCAGAATCTCAAAACTGATCAGTTTACTGCTTTTTCCTGCAGAGCAGACTGCTTCTGAAATGGAGCAAGGTATCTGAGGACTGTTTCCACCTGTTTGTTTTCCACAGAGTAAAACAAAAATGATTCCATTGGTTTAAGAAAAAATGTAGCTTTTGAAAAGCACCTTCCTTGATCTCCGCAGTGTGTGTATGCCCAACTCAAAAGAGGCCTTTATAGCCAGTAGATCCAGTAGGTACTGCTTTGGTAACGGCAACATCCCTACCTACACACGTGCTTCATGATACACAACGAAATAATACATTTGGTAAATGGAGATCAAGAGCCCTGGATAACAACTTCTTTAAATGAAAACTTCAACATCTATTAATACTACGGTCTAACAGCAGAGCAGAATAAAATGCCAAACTTCTGCATTCAGACACTAGCATATGAGGGTAACTTAAGCCATTTGCAATGCCTTATAACCATGTTATGTTCCTTAGGTGTCACCAAACGTTTCAGGTAGGTAGGAAGGAAAACCCCGTGCATTATCAGTATACCTCCAACAGAGATTATACTGTGGAAGGTGTGTCAGAGGGACATTTTAGGTTTCCACCTAGAAACAGCCTGTACCCTCATTGTCTACGGTGTAGCTGGGGACTACTTGATCAGTGCAGTTCCTGGAGTTGAGGTGCATATTGGGAGGTGTTGTGTGGTTGGAACAGTTCAGCCACGGGTGGAGAAGCAGCTCCGAGGCCTCCAGTCTCTCTGAGGGTGCTTTACGCAGCATGCAGCACACCAGTGACTTGGCCCGCACTGAGAGCGACTCCGGCAGCGTGAACGCCCCCCGGCGGATCTTACTGAAGAGCGCTGCGGGCTCCACGTCCTGAAACGGGTAACGTCCCACCAGCATGGTGTACAGAACCACGCCCAAGCTCCACACGTCGGCGGCCTTCCCTGAATACGAGTGGCGCGAGTTGAGGATCTCCGGGCCCACGTAGGCCGGGCAGCCGTGCTTGTCCGTCAGAGAGTCGTCGTCCCCGTGGAGCAGACAGGAGTCTTCCAAGTTCTGAAGAACAAGCTTGGTCCTGACAGGAAAGAGAAACAGAAAGGTGTTGAGTCATCGCCGTCCCACAGGGTCAGGCGGATTATCGTGGCAGTCGCATGAGATATCCGCTGAAGACCGCCAGTGCCACTTCTGACCATGGACCAACCAAGGGCCCTGTTCCAACGTGAGACAGCGGGGTTTGAACACAGGTGCGTCCGCGCCTCGCGTCTCAGACAGCAGGGGGACGTTCCTCGGATTAGACGGGGCATGAACCCACTCACCTCTGCGGGTCCGCGAAGACGAACTTGCGCAGCTTGAGGTCCCGCAGGACCACGCCGTGCTGGTGACAGTGAGCCACGGCCGCCGCCATCTGGCCGAAGAGGCGCACCGCCTCCTCCTCCTTGAGGCGCTTGCAGGTGCGCACGTACGAGTGCATGTCGCCGTAGCTGCGCTGGAAGAACACGTAGACGCTGTGGTCCCCCGTCACCACCTCCGCCACGCGGCAGATGTTGTCGTGGGGCGGCAGGCGGACGTAGGGGGCGATGAGCTCCCGGTAGCGTCTCATGCCGAACACCTGGTGGAGGACGGGTTCGTTAGGTCACAGAGGTCAGATCACAGAGACCGCGCGAACGTCTCCCCCCCTGGCAACGCGGAGGCTCCACACCGACACGGATCCACGCGCAGGTCAGCGTCACTATCGGACGGTTAGCGATGCCGAGGGTGAGATCAGAGTTTGAATAAACGGCCAAGTCAACACCCCCCTCAGCGGCGGGGCGAGTTTCACAACACATACCTTGCAGGTGTACTCCTGCTCTGTAGTCCTGTTGATGGCCCTGTAGGTCTGGGTTCCCTCTGTAGGTTCCAGCAGGGCGTAGGGCCCAATGCAGGACACGCAGTGCTGGTCGGAGCCCCAACGGCCAGGACTGTGGCTCAGGGGTCTGAGGCAGGGTGCAAGGCCGGGGGATGACGGCGGAACAGCGAGCCTGGGACGCTTGCACTTCAAGGCCTCCGTCTCGTCCTGAGGGTCCTCCAGCTCCAGCCTCTTCAGACGCAGGGGGCGGGGCGGAGCGGGGGCGGCAGAATGTACGTTTCTACTCATCTGAAAGGGTCACATGGGATGTCAGTGGGCTTCAATGAGATACACCCAGGACAGACTGTACCACGTGATAATGTGTATGTCTACTTATGGAGGCTGGGGGTTTAATGGACACACCGAAAATGGGTTTGAGTGAAACAAGGCATTTCAACTGCACAGTGACCGAACTGCCTAGAATTCGGTGTACAAAATGTTCAGGGCACACAGACAATGCATCTGAGACAAAGAGAAACTTTTAGAGTAGACGTGAATCACATCCGCCATTAAACAGTGCCAAATAATAGGCTGGAAAAGCTTGGATGCTGCTAGTCTTGACTAATCTGTAGTGTAGCCGGTAGTATGCATTAGCCATTTGAAATTACTGTCATCTCTTTCGAAACGCGGCTCCGTCTGTGAGTCATTCACAGCCACCCAAATAAAAAAAAATGTAAAAAAATAAGTACGGACGTCACCAGGAACGTCAGGGTTGTCTTTAGCTTTCTCTTAATTACTTTGTTCAGGTGCTATTTTTATTATTAAGAGAATTTTACTTTATAACCACGAAGTTCAAATAGGGTCATGTTATTAGTGGAAATATACATTTGTGGAAAGGGCAAACTGGTCAACAAAGTGAGCAACTCCAAGAAAGAGTTGCTAGACCCGGCGCGAGTAGTGTTAGATAGAGTTGAACCTTTACTTTGTAAAGTTTAACCTTGCTGTTTCATAACAGATGTTAAACAATCTCAATATACAGGTTAAGTTAGCAGTCAACCCCAACCCTATCCTAACGATTAAAAACACAGTCCACTTCGGGTAGGGTGAAAATGTGAACTGTTACCTTGGCCGTGGAAGACAAAGGGGTCCGTTCTTCAAACCCGAACAATGGTATAGTAACTCCAGATTCGGGTGTAGTGCCTTTTGCTTGTCAATAAACTCGAAATGTGCAGTAAACGTAGCAAAACACACGCCGTGTAGAGTAAAACCAGAGGTTGGATGGCTTCAGAAGTTTTTTATTCCTTCTGAAAGGGATATTGGTTCACCGTAGTCTTTATAACTTAATTAGTTATGCTGCATGTGCAAATGCATGTCTACGTCGAAATAATAGTTTAAATGAGACTTATTGGTTGTTGCGCAGCATGCATGTTCACCTATCCAAAGCAGAAGTCCTTGTCAAAATCAATTGGTTATTTTTCTTTGAAGTGTGGCGGTAACACCGGTGTCTGTTGGATACAGATGTCTTTGTTCCTTATTCCCGCTGTGTGGTAGCGACTTGTATCCAGGGCTTTTCCTTGCGTCTTGAATTGCGCAACGAGTAGAGGTTTTCTAAACCGAAGGCTTTTGGTTGAAAGCCGAAACAACTTTCTATAAACAAAAAAACTTTAAATTTCGTTTTTTTTAAAGGCTGATGTACAGTATTGAAGAGTCTAGTTGTCCAAAGTAGTTATGGAAACTCGTGGACGCGTCCAAATAAATACAGTAAATGAATGTTCATAGGGAAAAGTACACGTCCCTTTATTTGGTCACTTGTGTAGTAATCCTTTAATATAAAAACTGAGTACCTAAAAGTAAAAAATTCTAATCAGACGTGCCCCCACCGACTGCCTGTCTGATTGAAAATAGACCGGACAACGCAGTAGCTTGAAATATCCTTTCTTGTAACAGAAGTGAAGTTGATGATGCGCGATTGAGCATGATTGCAACATCGTAGCTCCACCCCCTGGTCTGACGACATCGGCGGGTGAACCTCGCAATAGTCACCACGGCAGTTTACGTTTCGAATGGAACAAAAGAATCGTGTAACGTAAATCTGAAGTTGCGAGGTGTGTTGCAAGTCGTCACTGGACATAATAGTAATTATTTTACACAAGCCAGCTGAGACGAAACACAATCGAATTTCACTAACATGTGTTTTACTAATACATATAGTCCACATGCCATAAATACGCAATTTATTTTAAGATGTCCAAAAGGGCATTGGGCATACAATTTAAAAAGTGGTCATTGTTTACCATATGTTGGAAGGGGTGTGCCACAACCCTTCTATGACTCAATAGCAATGATGGTATTGCACCATTCCTCACAATGCCTGCTCTCAGTGTAGGCACGCACATGGGGATGGGTTATTGGTTATAAAACATCAGTTTGATGTTGCAACCATGGAAAAGTCGAGAGATGGATTTTGAAATGAGGAGGGCATTAGCCTCGTCTCTCTGCTCGAGACGTTGCACCTGTAAGAAAAATGTTCCTACCATTAATAATGAAGCTCCAAAAACAAGTAAGTAGGTGGAAAATAACAATGCAATGACTTAGATAACCTTTGTTCAGCTATTAACATAACCTCCCCTGGCATGATTCACTAACACATGCATGCCTCACTGAATCACACACGCACACACACACACACACACACACACACACACACACACACACACAGGAGTGTCCTGCATATTTTGTGTAACTAATACAAATTTCATGTTTAGTTTTTGCACAGCTTAGTGCTCCGACCTTGTGCATAGAGGGGTTGAGTGGCAAACAGCAGATACACGCTTCTTTCATATCTGTGTCTTGTTGTGACTCTGAGGAGGATGTACTGCCTCATAATGGTGTGGTGGTGAGCTGAGTCAGATGGTGTATGTGTGTGCACATGTAAGAATGTGTGGGTGAGGGAAGCTTCCTGTGGCTGTCCTGCGATGACTTTAGCTAGCCCTGAGTGGGAGATCATCTTTTAAAATGGAAACATTTCAGTCGCACACAGTGTTGCACGAGTGCTACGGAGATTGCCTAAGGCTACAGCCGTAAAATTGTCCCTCGTCGCAATGTAGCTTGGCAGCACTAAGTACCTCTAAATATTCTCTGGGAGTATTTCTCCCCCGGCCTGCTTACTGCTCCAATCTCCCTGCATTCGCTCTGCCCTCTGTGAGTCACCGTTTGATGTCGAATGAATCATCCTTTGTATCAACACTCACATGGAAGGATTTTGAAACATTTTCATCTTGTGTTGGCAACCTAGTCGCTAATAGAGCAATGATAATCCAATACACTTGCAATATGAGGAAATCGATTATTGGGGAAAATGACAGGATTTCTTTGAAACCCACGGCTGTATTGGAGTCATACTTCCTGGATTTCAAAACAGAATGGCTCCGGTATCACCACCGGAGATAAATGGCTGTTCTCACGGCGGTGGGGCTGGTTGGTGGAGTCACATAGTTGTCATGATAAGTCATGCTACAGAATGTACCGGTAACTCATACACAATGTTCTGTGGTAGACGAGTCACTGCCTGGGGCCTATGCACTGGGGGCAGCCTGCCAAGTGTCAATGTCTTTTTAAGAGAGTGACAGAGGCCAATCACTGCTGAGTTTGGAAGTCACATGCTGTCTGCTGGTGTCAGTCACACATGTAAGAGGGTTAGCTCAATTAGCCCCATTTACAAAGAGGCTAAAGCTATACTATGTCTGCGGGTAATTGGATTAGCAAGGCTTCCAGGGGTTTCAATGGCTCCTTTGGAGTTTGGCTATTCAGCGATCAGGACACAGAGAGCCATACAGTGAGGTTCCTGGCATTCACAACAGACAGACTAACAGCAACTGGGCCAGTTCCCACTACTGTACTGGGGTTTCAGTCAGTGGAAAGAAAAGGGTGGGTTTGGAGCGTTGCATCATGCTGCTTTTGTGGTGGTTGGTTCCCTGTTAGGGAAAACATTGGCAGGACTTTTTAACAGAAAGATTAATAACTGCAGAGCCAGCCATACACGGGCTGGCTTCGCTCTGGAATGGCCGCATCATTGCAAGCGATTACAAAAGCTGAAATTCCAATGCAGCGACAGGTCCTTTTTGCATAAACAAGTTATTCAGCCATGTTATTCTCAGAGTACCTGCTGCTCTGATTATGCTGCTGTTTGCATGCTCTCTTTTACATGCTGTTTACATGCTCAATGACCTCTGTTTTAACTGCAGCCTGTTTATCTTCAAATATAATGAATTCATTCAATACTGGGACAATAATATATCTTAAGAACCAAACAAAACAGAGTTGTAATAAAGCCTCATAATCAGATTCCCTTTTTTCATTTAACTGAGAATTTTCCCTGACTTGCTCTTTTATCAATGAATGTTAAACACGTATTTTGTAGTTGCAACAACATACCTGCCACCTTCTTTGAGCCTTCCAGTGAATATGATATTTAACAAGCTGAGCTCTGTTTTTGAATGAATGCCGCTTCCCGAAAATGAATTGTAAAATGCTCTACATCCTCCTTCCCTCATTGCTTGTACTAAGACTCTTTTTTTTGTGGGACCTACACCTCATCAGACATTCAGCACTAGTCTGTTTACAGATCCGGGTGTCGGTCATGACTGGTCTTAAACATCTAACAACACTCAGCAGGAGGGGGGGCATGTGCGGATTGTGTGTGAAGGCCCAGTTTGTGTATTGCATTTGGTTTCTAATGGTTCATTAATGTCTAATCAGGAAAAGGGAGCTTTGCCCTTTGAGGAAGCAGTAAATCCCCAAAGCCTCCCCCTCCCACCACTTGACTGGTCCCCACTGATTTCTACATTCCTGCTAGGTGACGTCAGAGTAAGGATTCTCATGTTCTGTGTGCTACCAGTATTCCCCGCACATGCATGACCGTTCAAACCCTCCCAAAGGTTGTTGTGCAAACAACTCCCTGAGATAAGTGACCATACAGTGTGAAACACATAGGTTCCCCCACCCTTGCCTCCCAATGCAATGTAAAGCATCCAGTTGTGTCCAACAGCAGTGGTAAAGGTAGCATTGAGGCTGGGGGCTGATTATTGTCCGAAGGGACAAACAGTTGCTATTTGAGGCTGATTCCCTGCAATTCTACACCTTCGCCACAAACTGTCATGCAAAACAATTGGGCATAACAGACATCAAATTGCTTAATCGTTTTGTTGTTTGTTAGGCCCATTTCAAATACCAATTGTTACAATTGTTTATTTGTTGAACGTGGCCTTCAATTAAGTACAACTAATGGAGTTTCCAAACTTCGACTGGTAGTTGACGACAGCATTGGTTGGCTAGGATCTTTTTAAGATATATTCGTATATTGATTGAGAACATTATTTTTGTTACAACTACAGTAGAAACCTCCAGCATGGATTTATTATATTTTCTACCTGTGTTTTATGATCAGGTATTAGTCAATTTAGTTAACCTAAAACAACGGCACCCTTTAAAATCGTCTGAGACCTAATCCTTGTAAACCTATGCCATCATGTTGTTTTAGCAAACAGCTGCTCTGGGTATTGACCCAGCTGAATGCTTCTGTCTGGTGGGAGCTTAGTGTCTGCCAGGGCTTGTTATAGGAAGGAGACGCTGCCTCCCCTGGCTAACCCATTCTACAGTATACTGTAGTGTACTAGTGCCTTGGGGGCGACGAGGTCATTCACACCAATGTCAAACACCTGTGAGATCCGGCAACCATGGCGTCTCCTAACAGCCCTCTGTTGTCTGAATATACTAGAGGGGTTTTCCTTAACCCGTTCTTTTATAAAATGACAACATCTAGGTATTATAAATGATTACGTGTGTACCCCACTTTTCATTGATTTAATTTGTTGATTATTCCCAGTGGGGAAGGCAGGTCATGGCTGTGCAGTGATACAGTAGTAAACCCATTCTTTAAGCCTCTCAGAAACTGCAAGGTTCCACTGGATCCTCTCATTGGTCTCAAGTGTTGCCCCGGAAGCGTCCCAGACCGCTAAGACTGTGTTTCACGGTTGGTGTGCCTTCTACACTCAGAGCAATCCTCTGAGAGGATCGGGTTGGTTTCACGTGTGGCATAATTCTCTCTTTCTCTTTTCTCTCTCTCTCTCTCTCTCTCTCTATGTGTAAAGAAGAAGGGATGCATCCATCTTGTTTTACAGACCATATCTTACATTGCCTACTGGCCCTGTGGTTTAGTTTGTTCTTCTGGATTTTTTCGACAATCCCTGGAAGTCCGCCTCAACACTGTCTCCGTGTCAACTAGCCTCAACACTGAATACCCTGTTTCTGTGTCAACCAGCCTCAGCACTGAATACCCTGTCTCCATGTCAACCAGCCTCAACACTGAATACCCTGTCTCCATGTCAACTAGCCTCAACACTGAATACCCTGTCTCCATGTCAACTAGACTGTGCATAACAATGTGGGTGAAAAAAAGGTCAAGTAGACTCATTTATGCTGTTTTAGTAACATGTGGTGTGAGGTTGTGCAGCAAAACTTAAAGGATTGCAAAAACACCCATTAGAGTGTGTACTGCATGATTAAATATTGAAGAAATGAGTAGGAGGAAAGGTATGAATGTTAATTTAAGTGGTGTTTCTGATTATGGGCTTGAGAAGGAGCCAAGCAAGTTTAATTGTCACCTGCAACAGTATCACCAGTACACCGATGTGGTTCTGGTGTTCCCTTTAACGACTCATCATAATAGTCCTTGTGATTGCAGTTTCTGTCACTCCAAGCATTATTTCTGGGAAAAGGGCCATAAGTAAACATTTCATTATTGGTAATATCTGTTGGATAGCATAGCATGACACACAGACTTCCTTATTTCTTGCCAATATTTGTTTATTTCTGTGGAAATGTGAGAAACTATTAACAAACAAAGTGTAAAATGCTGAGTTGGAAGGTTCTTGTGAAAGATTTCCCAACAAGTCACGTCCCTAACGATGCAATAATTATTCGGAAGTGATGACCATGAAGGAAACTGAAAGTCAGAAGGGTTAGGGATTGCCTCATTCGCTCCATAGGCTTTGTTTCATAGCTAGGTATTTTTTGGTTAATACTCAATATATTGACAGATTATGCCTTTTTTCTTATGCGAATGATTTTGTTACATCAAAAAAGTGTTTAGTGAAAGAATTTGAACTGCTTGAACCTTTCAATTATTTTGCTGTTATTTTGCTGTTTATTTTGCTGTTGCATAACTTTTGCCAATAGAAAGGAGCAGCCACTGTTGTTGATCCCCTAACACTGTCTTGTGGCCTTTTCTCTCAAAACAATATAAACCCTGTCTCCACAAAGAACTCCTGCCTGCGTGGGTATGTGAGTCATGTCAAACACATTTTCGATTCTTGTGTAAACATAGCGTGCGGCCTCTGAAACTAAAATGACCTTTCGCAAGCACAGCCTGTAGCTGAGGGCAACAGATACAATCTCACAAGAGCCTTATGACTGTAATAAAATCATATTGCCTGCTAAATTGAATCTTACCAACCTGGCATAGAGGCCAAAACGCCTGTGTGCTAAATGGACCAGCGCCAGTGGACTCCCAGGTCCATTGAGAATTAGCTAAGACCTCGTGCTGAGCAAGCAATCAAGTACTGAGAAATGTTTTTTGGTTCTGTCTGATAAGGCCACACACTGCATTGACGTCTCTAACATTATGACAAACCAAAGCAACTACAAAAGAAATACACTTAGCATTCTACTACTTAAAACAGAAACATAATTTAAAGAAAAAATATCATCTTCATAGGTTCAGTAGTAGTCCTATAGGATTGGGATGAACCAACTGCTGGATTTGGTCCAATGTGGATCGTAATGTGTATATATATATATACCTATGAATGTACAGTACTGCTGTATGATTGGCCAGGGTCCTTAAAGGACTGGTCAAAAGTAACACTGTATTTCCCTTATATAGCTCTTTGCTGTTATTAAATGAATGTATTCATTTAATAACCAATGAATAGCTGTACATGCCACATGTACAGCTGGAAACGGCTGATTTCTTATGGAATATCGACAAAGTGTACAGAGACCCTTTATCAGCCACCATCTGTCCTGGGTTGCAATGGCACATTTTGTTTGCTAATCCGAAGATAATTGATCATTAGAAAACCCTTTTGCAATTTTGTTAGCACAGCTGAAAAGCTTATTATAGGACTAATAAAACATGGCTTCTTTTATACTAGTTGAATATCTGGAACATCAGGCTATTCGGTGTGAGAAACTGTAAAAAGAAACTGAAGATCCCATACAACGCTGTGTACTACTCCCTTCACAGAACAGTGCAAACTGGCTCTAACTAGGATAGAAAGAGGTGTATGAGGCCCCGGTGTTCAAGCGCGCAGGAAGATAAATACAATAGTCCTTTGTTTGAGAAACAGATGCCTCACAGGTCCTCATCTGGCAGATTCATTAAACAGTGCCCACAAAACACCTGTCTCAACATCAACAGTGAAGAGGCGATTCCAGGATGCTGGCCTTCCAGGCAGAGTTGCGAAGAAAAAGCCATATCGCAGACTGGCCAGTAAAAAGAAAAGATTAATACGGGCAAAAGAACACAGACACTGGACAGAGGACGATTGGAAAAAAGTATTCTGATCACAAAGATGAAAATTCACGAGATGCAGACTAAATTAAAAGACCCAAAGAACGGCTCCAAACTATGCGATAACTATTCAGGGAAGATGCAGTCATCGGTCCCTTCGGTCATATTCAGTCTTTAATTGAGTGGTCAGCACAGTCACTGGATGAAACCCTATTGAACTGTTATGGGAGCAGCTTGACTGTATTGTACGTAAGAAGTGCCCATCAAGCCAATCCAACTTTTGGGAGGTGCTTCAGGAAGCATGGGGTGAAATCTCTTACCTCAACAAATTTATAAGTAGAATGTCTGAATGAAGGCCTGCAAGGCTGTAATTGCTGCAAATAGAGGATTCGTTGACAAGAAAGTTTGGACACAATTCATATTTCAATTGAATAATATTATTTCAAATTGTGTCAAAGACTATATTTCCTATTCATCTTGATAGATTTTTAATTCAAGCACATTTTAACTAAGGTTTTAATGCAGTGTAAAATGTAAAGAAAAACTGAATTATGTGCAAATCATTGGAAACCTATTTTCAATTAAAAAAAGACAACATCAAATGTTGAAACTGAGAATTGTTATTGTTTTTAGAAAGATATATGCACACTTTGAATTTGATGCCAGCAACACATTTAAAAAAAACTGTGAAAGAGGCATCAAAATCCTGGAAAAGGTTTTTCATTTTCAACGTGATTGGGTATAAAAAGAGCATCCCAGAAAGTGATGAGTCTTTCAGAAGTAAAGATGAGGAGGGGTTCATCCCTCAGTGAAAGACTGTGCAGACAAATAGTGCAACAATTTAAGAATAATGTTATACAACTTAAACTGCAAAGAGTTTGGGGATCAGAATCGTCATCTTAAGTCAGGATTTCTGTGGGTACGGCTTCCTGTCTGTGGCACCAAATCCCTGCAACACAGAATGTAGTGGCCTAGCTGCTGTTTAACCCTCCTAAATTCTCACATGTTTCTCTGCTCACTTCACTGGGATTTAGTTGGGTTTACTGAAATCACTTCCTACATGACTTGCACATGCCTCAAGAACGCATATATGTAGCATGAAAACATGCTCCATATATCCCATCACTATATTCCATCATGCCATATCCCATCATCCCATCACCATATCCCATCATCCCATTACCATATCCCATATCCCATCACCATATTCCATATCTCATCACCATATTCCATAATCCCATATCCAATCACCATATTCTATCATCCCATCATCCCATCATCCCATCATCCCATCACCATATACCATAATCCCATGCATAAAACAATCTTATTAAGAATCATTATTAACTTGATACCAATCCTACTTTTATAGTTGTTTGGAAGTTGTGTTTTTTCCTAATTGGACCACAGCTTCTAAATACATTTACAGAACACTGCAAATACTAAAGTTGCGGTGAGTTACTATAAGTGGCAGTCATGTGAAAAAATTAGGACACCCCATAAGTTTAAAGTAATTTTTTAAGAAATATGGACATATCAATATTTGATCTTCTTTCAAGTGATATCTATAGATGTAGGGGATGTTATTGAACCAAAAACATTTTATATCATTTATTTAACAAAAGATTTACAAAGATGCAATATACAACTGAGAAAAGAGTTTGACTTCAGGGTTACCAATCTGTCCAGTTAGAAAGTCTACCCGATTGTGAATCAATGTAACCTGTTCAGTTGGAAACAAAAGTGACAACAGGTGTACTGGAGAGGCAACAGCAAGACAACCCCCAAAAAGGGAATGTTTTTGCAGTAGTAGGTAGTAGTGGCCACAGAAAATTGCTCTCCTTATCCTTCCTGACTGATTCCTCTGTACTTAGGGTTTTGCTAGTGTCCTTGTCACTACTGGTAGCATGAGGCGGTACCTGCTGCCCATTCAGGTTGCACAGGACGTCCAGCTCCTCCATGATGGCACGTCCCATCCAAAGCATGGAGGAGATACCAGGAGATTGCCGTTACACGAGGAGAGCTGGACAGAGCCGTAGAAGGGCATCAGCCTAGCATCAGGACCGGTATCTGCTCCTTTTTACGAGGAGGAACAGGAGGAGCACTGCCAGAGCTCTACTGCATGACCTCCAGCGTGTGACGGGTCATACACGCTACCGTGTCACATTATGAGTTGACATTCACGCAAGTAGGAATAGCTTGTGATTTCTATTGGTTCCTTGGATTTTCGTGGTAAGTTTGAATTCAGCCCTCAATTGGTGTGTGTTTTTATTTTCCATTCACCGTTGTTAACTCATTTTGTTCTCATCGAATTACACAATGTACAGTATAGATTTTGATCTTTAATATGATTTAATTCATAGACACCCAATGTTGGATGTACGTGTTCCCTTCATTCTTCTGAGCGGTGTGTAAATCCACTTTATAGACGGAGTAGAGTCTCTGGGAGAGGAGTGGGTGAGACTGAGCGGTGTGTAAATCCACTTCATAGAC
>JACXGK010002340.1:0-55820 GCA_016801125.1 Novumbra hubbsi | reverse complement strand
GCCGGAAATATCTGACGAGACCCCCCCCCCCCACCCCCCCCAAACAGAAAGTCAGGATAAAGGAAGCCTACATTCAAATACTAACTAAGGAATGGAATAGATTTTAAAGCTATCATTCGGTGATTGCGACGTATGCATTAACCGCAAAACCAACAGACGTCACGTTCACGCCCCCCTCCAGGGTCAGTTGTCCCCGTTTGGCCTCTGATAACCAGAGGCGGCGGATTGATCAGGTCCACGGAGCTGAACCGCGGCGAGGGATAGAAGTAAAAGAAACAGCCTCAACAAAGCACCCGAGGTCAATGTTCTGTGGAAGAGTGGACTTAGCCTGGACCCCGGCAGGGTCTCCTATGGACGGGTTGCTCGGAGGACGCCAGGCTAACAATAAGCCTCACTAATGAGTTTGCTTTTTTGGGGGAGTTTCCTAAAGTTGCTTGGCGACCGCGAACAGCGTGCCTTCAGCGGCTTAGTGAGGGCGCGTGTCCGTTAGCGTGTGTTAGCGACCCGGTATGCAAACCGGCGCTGCGTCCTCAACGCCTCCCTCCTCCCCACTTCATATCCTAGATTTCTACAACTGAAACGTTGACATCTCTGTCTGTCTCCGACTCCCTCTGTCTCGTTTTGGTCTCACTTCTCCCCCTGGTCCTCCACTGTCACTGGCATGCCGGCCTCGCCTGGCACTCCGACGCCTGCCATTGCACTGACTTCATAGCGCACACCTCATCATGAACGGGCTTGTGACAACGCAACAGTGTTTGTAAAGCCTTGGATGTTCCCATGGCTCTCATGGGTTCTGTGCTGAATCGGATCGTTTGGAACCGGTTCTGATTCATTTGTCAAAGCGAACCCACCGGCCTTTGTTAACCAAGGTCTGCTATTTATTGCCCATTCTTTTTGGAATTTGCCAGAACACGCTGCCTCTGCAGGTACCAGATTATCTTGGGAGCTGGTCAAATGTGTGATCGGTACTGTCCACAAGGAGCAATGGGATTGCCTTGTGCCTTGTAGATAGCATCCGGGATGTTATGAGTGTTAATGGTGGTTAGAAGTTCAGCAAAAACCATTCCCTAACCTTTAATAAACCTGAACCCATTTTGGTTTCAGTTTGGCTTCATAGATTAAGTAATTAATACGTCCACCCATGGCGAAATGACAGATCTGCGATGTGGGGTAATTAAAACGTCAAGCCATGCAGTTTCTTCAACGGGGCAAGTTTTATCTGCAGACTGGGATGGTGATTTAGCTGCTCTGGTTGGTAGAAGTCTTGTGTATGTGTGTGTGTGGGGGGGGGGGGTGTTGTGTGTGTGTGTGTGTTATCCATAGTATTAGAATGCACAAACTACTACCTGCCACATTTTAAGGTGTACATTTCACGGTAATGTTTATCTGGGTCTGCGAGGTCTAGAGTAGACCGGTTCTCGTTCGTAAAGTCCTAGCGGTAATAACTCCTGTGGAACAGCTCACCTCAATGCTTTATTTTCCTTACCCTTTATTCATGGTTTTGGGTCCTGGTTTAGAATGAGTGCACCCTATAGGGAATGATGTTTCACTTGGTGTGCATTCATAGGGCTTTACTGTAATGCCTTCCATATCAGACCTCCTGAGCATCACGGGAAATGGAGCTGCTGTAAAGCGTCCTTCAGGAGAGCATTGCCGCCGTGACTCCGTGAGCTCTGGCGAAACCCGCTCCACGTCCCCGACCACGGGCGGCGGCGTGCGGCGAGGACATTGCTCACGTCTTTGGGAGATGGCTGAGGATACAGGACCGCGGGCGGACCCAGATGCTATCTTTAAATTGCTATTGTCTGGCTGTGACGGTGGTCGTGACTATATTGTGCTGCTCATCCCCAGGCTCCCGCTGTGGGGTAAGAGGAGGATCGATGGCTGGTGTTTTACTAAGCGCACCCCACCCCCACCCCCCGCCAACCCCCAACCCCCGCCAACCCCCCACCCCCCTGGTCTAGTAAGTGTTTCATGTATTACATGGGGGGACAAGGAAGAGGAATCCCTGACTTAGTCCCGTAGAGGTGACCTACAGTTGCCATTTGTTGTCTTTTGTTTGTCTGGAATCCGAAACACACACACACACACACACACACACACTCCGAATGTCTATCCTACACACACTACAGTCTCAGGCTGTAAGGGACATTTATACACTGCTCCAAAACATGAAGGGAACACATGAATAACACATCGAGTCTTGATGAACCAAACGTATTGAAGATCAAAATCTGTACTGTACATTGTGTCATTCGTTGAGAACAAAATGACTTAAGAACGGTTCATGGAAACCAAAATCCCCAACCGATTGAAGGACTTGATTCAAAATCAAAGCAAAACAATTGAAATCACAGGCCGTTCCAACGTTCGTGAGTTTCATCACGGCAACTCATAGTGGCCTGTATGGCCTGTATGGCCTGTATGGCCTTGGATTGGATTGAACAGCAGTCAGGGTATCGTTGGCTAGCACGTGGAGGCCTGCGCGACCCTCCCAAGGATATGCCCCCCCCAGACCATCACCGACCCACCGCCAAACCGGTCATGCGGGGTGATGTTGCTTTGGCTTGTAGACATTAACGTCACAAGATCCGCCGCTTGGACACAATCCTCATTCGATCGTTGGTAGGCAAATAAACACTCCATGGTCGGGGTTAAAATGATCCTTGATAATGCCACAGGCTTTCGTCGGGCATTGCTTCAGACGGGCACAGACCCAGTGATGAGGTCTCCATGCTAGGCTGTAAGAGCTGGTCAGGGTGCCTCACAACGGATCAGCGGATGGTATCTTGGGTCCCTGCAGGCCAGACGACATGAACAGCAGTCATCTGGGAGACCTAGTTGCCCCGGCACCACAATGCAATCCTCCCGTAAGCTTGTCACCCGTCGGTTGTCAGGCCTACGTTGTCAGTGAACGTTGGAAGTCAAGCCGAGTGGGCGAGGACCCGCCTGATGAGATCAGCCTGCGTGTATGTGCTGTGTCCCTGTGTATGTGCTGTGTCCCTGTGTATGTGCTGTGTCTCTGTATATGTGCTGTGTCCCTGTGTATGTGCTGTGTCTCTGTATATGTGCTGTGTCCCTGTGTATGTGCTGTGTGATGTCAGTGACATTGTCAGTAGTGTGTGTGTATGTGGTTGCGTAGTTGGGGGCTAATTTTTCATTTGTCAGGACCATGGTTGTTTTGTTCTACCACGGTAACACGGCTGTTAACACCTTGCAGCATCTCTATGGCGTTAGACGGGCTGTTCTGTTTCCCCCCGCTCCCCGCATCTTTCTCCCCTCTATCTTTCGACTTCTCCGGTCTCTCCGATGCACAAAATGAAAAAAGGCTTTGTACTCAGTCATTTTATCTTGTTCTCCCCGCGTTATCTGTTTAATAAAAGACTGTCGTTTTTTTAATAACATCTCGCTGACGGCATGTTGAACATTGATGCCTCTTTCCTATTTTCTCCCCCCCTCTAGTCTAAACAGATTTATTTCCCCCTCCTGCCTTGTTCATTTTTTGTCCGTTCATTTGATTTTTAGCAGATTGCGCTGTATTTCGCTTATTAAAAATGACACTCGTATTATAAACACGCCGGGACTTTAGCTATCTATTCACTTTCAGTATTATTCAGCCTTTGGCTTGCAGAGGCTTCCCAGTAAATCACTTCTCAGCAAGCGTCACTGATTAGAAGCTACTTTCTTGTGCGTAATAACTTCCTTGGACACTGACTGTACATATACCATCCGGGTACAGTTTCAATTCCACGGACCCCGTTGATTAGTCATAATGAGTGATTTCAAATCACTCATACCAAATACCAAATGAGAATCCGTTACCGCGGCGCCAATGCAGCCAACCACACACACCAGGCACACAGTGTCCTCTAGGACCCTTAAGGTTATAAAAGGGACGCTCTCGCTTTAGAGGTGCGCCATATTCCCAAAGATTTATTAACCCTGTGAGTGGCTGCCAGTACCCGACAGGCCCGCAGTAAAGTCTTTTATGTGGAGGGCCATTCGTTCTGAGCTCATCGTAACTCAGGCAGTCTATCAAATCAATGGGCAGCATGTTGAGCGCTGATTTAGGATGGTAATTAGAGCTGTTAATTGTTTTCATTACTCAGGGTCGGGAGGGGGGGGGGGGATGTGTTTCCGGCTGTTTTTTTTTTTCGGGGGCAACTTGCTTCTCCTTTATGGCGGCAGGAACCCGGTGATGTGGCCGTGGGACCTTTTCCTCTGTAGTGGAAGTGGGACTAATGCGGCGAGTGTCCTGAGGGAGTCTGTGGTAGTATTCCCTGTCTCAGGCCTTTTTCGACTCTTACCCTAGAAGGTCCGGAGCCTGCCGGATTTCTTTTTTACCTCGTCGTTAATTGCACCCACCCGGTCAGAGGGTTGCGATGACAAAACGGAGGGGGACTTTGAGCCTTGAGGGTCCTTTGAGGGTCCTAATGTGCCGTGCGTTGTCCGGCGCAGCTGTCGGCCTGTTTTCTGTTGTTATTGTTTACTTACCCAGCTCTTGTTAGACAGTAAAGGTTCCCCAAAATAAAGCGTAAAAGGTAAACATGGATTCCGCTCAATTATTAGCATCCAGTGTATTATTTAGGAATGAACATAGGTAGGGGTATGTGTGTGTGTGTGTGTGTGTGTGTGTGTGTGTGTGGATGCGTGGGTGTATGTGTATATGTGTATGAGTAAATGAAGGATGTAGCCACTTATTCTCTCCAATGGCCCCTTGGCGTTACTGAACAGTCTTTAAAGTGTTCTATGAAACGGCTGTTGCACTGTAATGATCATTTCTACCAGACCATTGGGGTCAGTACCCAGAGACAGATCCTAGGCGCTTCCTGTCTAGGCTCCACCTCGTTTAAGCTAACAGCTGCATGCAGTCAGCATTTTGTCGCTAAAAGTTTAGCTTCCTCCACTGCCTGGCCCCAGACTGCTATGCCACACGCGCGACTGCTGTCCTTGTCAATGAGCGATACAATAGGTACCAGCTGGATAGCCCCATTTCATGCTAGCTGTAGAATGAGCTTATGGAACATCCTAAAATGTCTTGCACTGTTCTTGGTGGATGTATTGGTTGATTGAAAGTCAATTGATATGTTTTATATGCCGTGTGAACAACAAGATATGCAAATAATAATGTTTTTATTGATTGATTAAACACCTTAAATGAAACGGGTCAAGTTGATCTTCATTACAACCTAATAAACACAACAGTATAATTTTCTTTCAAAACTGTTATTCATCTTATTCCTCTTTGCTTTCAAAAACAATGTAAATGCTAACAATGCTAATACGTCTGTCCAACAGAACACACAAGTCTCTACAAAACAAACGCAAAACGCAGTTGCATAAATCATGTAAAACAACGTTAACACATTTGTTCAGAGCTGATTCAAATTACTTCCTTAAATGCGACCCTTCTCTTCCCAGATATAAAATGTATTTTGGACAGTTGTTCAGCAATCAGTCCATATTCATGCTTAAAAGAGGTTACGCTTAACTAACCCTTCAAGGGGAAGGGAATAGTGGTGATGTTGTAAATCAAAGTGGAATACAAAGAAATAAGGACGACATTTGTGACATAGGTATTGATCATGTGGTCAATCATGGCCTTTTTGTGAAAGAGGCTGAGCAGGGTGTCCAGGGAAATGTCAGTAGATCAACTGTGGCCTCAGTATTTTAAAATGACAAGAGGTCAATTACAATGCCTCACCACAATATATGTGAGAATCATTTTTAAATTGCTTTAGTTTTGCATATATTTGTTTGTCTATGTTTGTTGTAATTTTAGGCATTTTGCAGCATTTGTAAAAGACAAAATGAAAACTGGTAAAATGAAGTATTATTTTCTTTCTGGATATTCATGCTCTTCAGTAACATTCTGCTTTGGTCATACAGTACTTAGTAAGATAATGTTTGTGAAAGAAAATAAATCTGTAGTACATACAATAATTATAGGATCAAAAATGGGTATATTGTATAAATATAGTTGGTATTTATTGGGTCACGATGTAAGGATTGATGTATAACTTAATCATAATTTGTATGTTTTGATGTACATTTTGTGTCATGTTTTTAATGTTTTGCTTTTCTTCGGTCGCACTGTGTTTGAGTCAGAAAATATGCTTGAGTACTAAAGTAAAGTACCAAAGTACTCAAGTACGAAGCTCTTTCAAACGGTCAGGTGAAGCTAGGCCCTTGCTCCTCTCAGGGGCCTAGCTTACTGTCATTCAGGAACTCTACACCAGGTGTCAGAAGAGGAAGGATATAAAAACACTTCAGCGTTTCAGTGTTCCAAGTCATGGAATATTAAGGACGTCGCGGAGATGATCAATTTGCCAGACATGAGAATGATACAGTTATGTAATGTTGTTATTCGCAATCTGAGAAAGTTCCAGAAAGCCTGACGTTCTGGCAACACTGGCGCGGGGCAGATGCAAATGTGTGTTCATCAGAAGCCTTTTGATAGCCAGCCATTAGCATGGTTATTATTAGCTAGAAAGAAGGCTCCCAATTCTTCGCTCTTCTCAGGTTTCTCTCCAGTCCTGTCATACCGGACTAGTTTCACATGCACAGCCTTGTCTAGGACAAAAAAATCGTAGCCGGTGACTGTTTAATCTGTGTCCATGAATCTGCCCCAGTATGAGAATACTTAGTTGAGCCTACTCACTTGAGAGCAGTGCATTTGCCACACCAAGTGGTGAAGCGTGCTGCCTAAGGAGGACTTTGTTCTGGTGGGTAATATGTTAACTATTACCGGTACCAAACCCACACAATCAAGCGTTCCTGCGTGCCGCTTAGGATAAGAGCATTAGCTACTGTGAATAACTACACTTTAAATGTTTGCGCTGAAGGGAGAGTTGGGGTTGGTCCTGAGTTAAGTGTTAAGGTTGATGATTTTCATGCATTTCCAAGCATCGCAAGTCTTTAAATAAGTGCTACCATACAACAGTCAATCTGAATAATGAAAGGTATCTGATGCACATACTTACAGCTCCGTCTAGATTATTTTCACGCATCTGTTTAGCAGATATCTGAGATTGACAGCGTGAAGACTATTGTGTGAAGACTATTATTCAGAGTTTCCTGGGGGACTACGAGGTGAGTGATGTCCGAGGTGAGTGATGTCCGAGGTGAGTGATGAGTGAGGTGAGTGCTACTGGTCTGTGATCATTCAGACGGGATACCTGATTAGACATTTTAAACAACAATGAAGCGTTTGAAAGGCAGGAACATGAATCCCAAATGATGACCCCGACCAATAGTCTAGAGATAAAGCTTGTGCAAACCTGTATATGTAATGAAACGGGATGTGCTGTAAATCTTTTTGAAACTTGTCTGTGGGATATTTTGTCATTCTTATACAGTGTAGTTTGTCAGTCCCAAAACTGATATGAGATGTGCTTGGCTTTTTTGGAATACTGGATATGGTTTTTCCTAGCGTGGTCACCGTTTGGCTCTCCACATGTAGTCTACTTCATTTTAATTGCTACAGTTCCTTTCCACTGATGTAGTTGACAAAAGTTTTGTTTTAGAAAAAAAAGACAGACTATTTATTTAGTCCAGAGGACAAAGCAGATGAGAGGGCGCTTCAAATCAACACTTTTAAATGAGGTCCTTTACAAAGCTTTCGCTCCTCTTTTTCCAGTGTTCTCAATGTTCTGGGGCTGATGTGACGGGTCTGCCTCTGTTTTGCGTGGGCTTCAACAGGACAAAGAGCGGGTCTAACTGGCAGGGTCTGGCTGAGATCTGACTGTGCTTTGAGTGTGAGAGAGACATCACACAGGCAACTGTTCTTCTCCAAGGGACTTTCATATTTGCACCCAGTATTCCCCTATATGTGGGGACCATCCAATCTGCATCCACTGGCTAGCTCTATCCAGTCCAATAAGCACCCATGTATGCACGATCGATGTCTCAGCTGTAGTCACATGTTATCATGTGGTTAGGATCATGATTATGTAGGATCATCCAATACTCTGCTGTTGAAACAATGCAATAACATCATCATTGTTATCTGAATCCATATAGTGATTGCTGACATCCATTTTAGGAAGGCATGAGTTGGAACGCTTGGTAGCCTAGTGAATAGAGTAACTGTACTAACTTGTAACAGTTCCGAATCCCAGGTTAGAAAAGCTATTTAACCCAAATGGTTTCTGTAGGTACCCTGAACAAAATATAAATGTAGCATTTAAATCAGTCAATTGATATAAATGAATAATCTGTTATCTGATCTCTAACCAATTTCATTAGTGGAAAAGAGTTCATAAAACATTGAAGCACATTTGCTCAATCAGAATTTTCTTTTCACAACTGCAGGTCATAGATGAAACACAGTTAGCCAAAATAACTAATGTTTTTTAGTAAATCACTAAGACTCTTGACGGAATAAATAGATGAAACAAAGTCTGCAACCTGCATGAAAGAATACAACTTGCTAATTGTGCTCATCAGACTGTAGTTTCATTTCATTTAACACATCTAAGCAATCAAGAAAAACCTGAACATGTTTCTTTTTTAATATAGCTCTGAATAATAGTAGTAGTGCAGCTGTAAATGCCAGCATTAGTTTCTTACTTAATAAAGTGAAAAACATCTCTACTCCACCAAATCAGACCAAATGACAAGGCATGTTCTCAAAATAGTCCTGATTAAACTCTGAATAATTTAATGAAATTTGTCCTCCTCTTCCAAAAAGAAGAGGAGAGCGATTGATGGGGGCGGATGAATAATTAACTGACAGAACAGTCTCTTGGACAGGCGGACAGACATTATGACAAGCTGTAAAAGAGAGGGAGAAGAGAGAAAAGGAGGTCAGACCGTCCTGCAGAAATGCTTATAACAAACATTAAACAAGCGGTAAGAACATACACAAACAGAATAAGTCTTTCATGTGGTTTGACTATAAAGAGTGAACTGTAAATGCTCTTGTTTTCGTTTGGGCGTGAGTGTCTAAAAGCCGTGCTCAAAGAAACCACATATACCAGCGCTAGTGGCAGGCTGTAATTGGCCATTCGATGTGGGTCCATGCTGGTATGGTGTTTGTTGAGTTACGCTGTCCGGCAGGGGTCTACGGTATCTTGTTGTTTTTGCAGACCAGGATTGTTGTCGTGTCGTCTATGTCAAGCTGGCATGAACGCCGTTCCTCAACAGGTGCGTCATTCATGGCAACAGCTGCCCTTCATCATTGTCTTGACTGGAAGGTTCTTTGCGTTGAGATGGAATGGGCTGCTTGTGTTAGGGATGCATTGCCTCCGTTGCCAACGCCATCGCGTCTGCACAGAGAGAGAAGTTGCTTGCGGTCACTGATTCTTTCTGCGGATCTTTCGTACGTTGATTCCTCTTGTGGGCCTGATGATTTGGACGATTGTTGCGTCGTGAACATGCATATCTTTTTTTTAAATGTATTATTTGAATTAGAAAATAACTTGTAATTACAAGAAAGATTCCCCTCAAATTGATAATGCGAAGGCATTTATGCCTTATACTGTTCTTATCTGGAAATGTGTTGCCAATTCCTGGCCTGCATACGGGTGAAAAACATACTTTTTACGCTCCTTCCGAATTATAATCAAGAGCGGGGTTAGGGTTTGCATTTGAATGTACGTACCTTAATTGGAAAAAAATTCATATGATTCGTATCTGATCAAGTACTGAGTCGTGGCTCAGTAAATCAGTTTTAGATAAGGATATTTTCATAAATGATATTATGTATATAGGATAGATCAACCACAGAGAGTTGGGGGTGTGTTAATGTATAGCCTAGAAAATGTAGTTAGAATGTGAATGTGTTCAGTTCGTTAGTAAACCATTTGGATTATGGTCTCTTGACCTGGAGAATACTATTTGTCTCTATCTTCCTGTAGTGGGTTGTTACAGGCCTTCTTCAGCATCCAATCATGCTCTCCCTTTTAATTAGTCTTATCTTCTCTTAATTAGAAGGACGTTGTTCTTGTTGGGGATTTTACTTGAAACTGGTTACTGCCAATGTCTTTGCATTTGTTTTCAAGTGGTCAATTGTCCAACTAGACCAGATCTAAAAAACCTGAAAAAATCTTTACTAATAGATTAAAATCTCTCAACAGTGCCACATTAATATTAGGTTCTGTCTTTGCAAATGACATCAGTGACCACTGTGTAGTAAACACTGTTGTAAACGGTGTGTAGTCAACATTGTGTAGTAAACACTGTGTCGTGGCCACTGTTAGACAGCGGCCACAGAGAAAAACTTAGTCTTGTATTATAATGAAGCAAAATATTAAGCAGTTTGTGAAGGTTTTTATCTCACTGATTGGGATTTACCTCTTTCCGGATGTAGAAAGTGCTAATTTTGTCCATGATGGTTGTATGGGAATTGTTAATAGACTTGCCTCCATTTGAAAATACATGGTTAACGGTTGTGACAATGCATGGTTTTCAACTAAGTTTTCATAGCGTTTTCACCAACGTGAAATGCCGTGGGCCAAGGCCTAGCACTCTGAACGTGAGTCAGAACCGACTGTCTTTTTGTCAATTTAGGAAGAAATGCACTGTTTCTATTAGTAAAAAACATTGCAATTTTCAAATATAACTGCAATTTTTTTAAATTTTCTTAGGATATACTGGAGGACCATTAATTCTTTAGATGGTCATAGAAATACAGACCTTCCTCCATGATTGTGAAATACTTGATGGCTTTAATGAGCATTTTTGTCTTTTGTGAGCCTTTTGTTGCTTATTGAAACTATACCTACCCAACTTGAATGTATTTTTACTGATGGTCATCAAATCATCAATCAGTTGTTTGGTTTCCAACAAATTAATTACTGAGGTACATGAAGCCCTCAAATCTTTGAATACAAATAAATCAGCTGATCCTGATAACCTAGATGCATTCTATTTAAGGCTAACTGCTGATTATATAGCACCAATTTTATCTAATCTTCTGTAACGACATTCCATCACTTTGGAAATCAGCCCATGGTTAAATAATTATAGACCTTTTTTAATCTTAGAATCACTTGTGAGTAAGCAACATAAAGTTTTTTCTACTTACAAATGAGATCCGTTTATCCTTCTGGTTTTAGAAGAAAACTCTTAACAATTTACATCGATTACGTAGGCATAGATGTACCCCAAGCTAACTTTAATTTCTATGCAGATGATTCTGTGATGTATTGCTTGGCACCCTCTCAAATGCCTGCTCTTTCTCAGTTACAGCTTGCTTTTAATATTGTTTAACAAAGATTTAATCAGCTAAAACTTAAATACAGATACTAGACCAAAGAATAAAATCAATAGTTCTTCCATTTCTTACTACATTGCATGGTAATATATTTGAGGCTGTATCTGTGTACACATACCTTGGGATTTTAATTGGCCAGGTCCCTCTTGCAAAGGGATGTTTAATCTCATTGTGGGTAACCTGGTCAATTAAAGGTAAATAAAAAATCGGCACAAATGTAAATGTATTTAGAGTCTTATCAGGGTAATCAGAGAGCAGAGCCTTACAATAGTCTTATTCTTGCAGTAATAAAAAGCATGTAGTAGATTTTCTGCATAATATTTTAAACAGTTTCTTATTTTTGCGATGGCCCAGAAATGTAGAACAGCCACGATGTATGTTTATCAAAAGAGAGATCAGGGCCCTTGGTAATGCTGAGGTCCATCAGTTTTTTGAGAGAGGAGTATAGAACTGTTTGTTCTGAGATCTGACAGCAAATATCTCTCACCCTGAAAAGATTGTGTCTTGTAGTGGAAATGCACCTATTAGAACTCATTCTAAGGCAGGTAAGACAGAGATTGAAATACTCTTTAACACAATAGTTATGTTATTTTCCAAATGGACAGAAATACACTTACACAAGATCAGTGAAAGTCTGTCTGAGGCACAGTTCAGAAAACCTCCATTTGGTATTGGTAAGATGGTGTGATGACATCTCACAAAATAACTGTAATTTCATCAATACGTGTCAATATGGACTAAACCAGTTAAGCTTATTCCTCTTTGAAATTTTTCAGGTTGCCCACCAGAATGTTATAAATATCTCTTGACTTCAACTATCCACCCATGTTTTGTCCCTCTCCTTATTACAACGCCATGAACAGGCACGGTACCTTTCTGTTCAGATATAAAACTAGTAATTATCTACCCCCCATGCATTTGTAGAAATCATTAATGCAACAGATCAACGCATTTCTATATATCTATATAGTGAGAAGAACTATCAATAATTCATTAATGGACTGTGATTTCCTTGAAGCAAGGGATCTAACATGAAGTAGTCCCATTTCGAGAGAGATGCCAACCCATCTTTTCTGCTTTACAACCTCTAATTGTATCATCCGAACGTTGTTTATGCCAAGATGCATAACAATATCTCTATACACTCTATACTTGCCAGTTTGAGACCTGGCCAGCTCCAACCCCGGATTGGCCGCTGCGTTGATGGCCCTGCCGTCTGGTGAACAGTGTATGATCACCTGCTGATTTGTCTGTCTAATAACGTGGGTAATTGAGTCACCGATGGCACAGGGGGTATTCAGCTTTTAAGGACTGCTGGTAGAAATTGTCCACTGCTCAATCCACCTAAGATATGACTCTGAGTCATTACCTTATGGGAATAAAACGGTTTGAATGTCTCCTTGGGCTCAGAGAGTGACCCAAGTTTAGCAGGTTGACTCCATTTCTTTTCAGTAACCATGAGAAAATTGCCTGGCTGTGTGGACTGTGTGGGGGAGCAAACACTACTTCAGTTGTTTTCTTCCTCTTGGCCCAGACTAGTTTTTACACCAAGATAACCCTTAATTGATTATTGCGTTTGAAGCCAAGCTTCTAACATTGCTGTTTTTACCATAAGGGGAGTGTTCTCCTTAACGTTCAAATAATGACAAGAATTAATGAGAAGGCACTATTCTACTTAGCTTGGTCTGGTCAAGGTTGAGTAACCCCATTTATGTTCAGATGTGTTCAATGTTTGCCGATGGCAAAGTAGCTAACAGCAAACAGCTAACGACAAGTATTAAATTAAGACAATTGTTCAAAGTTCCCCAACCTGTTTGATTGTTCTGTTAGTAATTGTGAATTATTTGGAAGGACCCAAAATTATTTTTGCCAAAATTAAATGACGGAAAATCCTTTCTTTTTAGCAACATTCGTTCCTCTGTGTTCAAGGAGCAATTACAGGCTGTTCATTGCTGATGGGAATTATTAGTACACTGTATGACTGATTGACATTTGAGTTTAAGGGACTCGGCAACACTGAATATTTGTTTTGAGCCTTTTGAACTGAATTTATTTATTTATTGTTGGTCTGTTGTGTATTGGCCTCAGATACGTAAGGCATTCAAAGTTTTTTTTTTTGTTTTTGATTATGTGCACACACACACACACCTAATGCAGGGAATTAATACAAATTATTGCAAATCACTGGGTTTGTTTTGGCCTTTGTGAAGTTCCCTGTGTGTTGCTCCAACTGTTTTAATGAGAAACGTGGTAATGAGATTTACTGCAACGCTGTGATTTGTGTTCATATCGTAGTGCCTTATCTGCTCTCGCCACTGCCTATCTGGCAAACAGGCTAGTCCAGGTTCTCACTTCTCCTTTTGGGTTTATGCTTGTCAGGGTTTTTGCTCCCATCGCTGTTTTACTATTTACTATCTGCCTAATATTGTTAACTACCTACCTAGCTCCTGAACAACGACACGTTTTGCCTGTGGTGGGGTCGGTGTTGAGGGAGGGGGTCTTAGGCTTTGCGCCATCACCAGCACACGTGAATATGGTTTGTGTGAATGTGTGATCCGTGTATGTGGGCAGCACATTCTCCTTATCACTCTGCTACGGTTTAAGGGGCTGCCTGAGACTTAGCGAAATCATTCTTTAAACCTCATATTTTGTGCTGGATGTGTTGTTTACGCGACTGCATAGTTAATGCTTGAGCTCTTAGAGTTCCCAGTTTCTTCTCAGAAGGTTGTCTAACCTAAGCTAGGATATTTGACAAGGATCATAAAACTAGACCATTATCTGAATTGGACTCGGACTATAACACTGGAAATTGCGACAGTGCGAACACATTTCATTTGGTATTCTGCCCTGTACACATATTTCTTTCATTTGCGCTCTTTTCATCCACTGAGGTCAAAGGGCACCTTTTCCCGCTCTTCTCAGCTCGTTTTGCGGGAGGAGGGGGGGGGTGTAATGATAATAAAACACACAAGAAGAATAACCACACACACACACACACAGACACACACACTCGGATCTCACTTGACACATCTCTGAGAGAATGGTTAGAAAATGAACAATCAGGCGCTCAAAAGGTCACCGTTGTGCCAGAGAGCTGTATTATGAGAGTAGAAATAATTGCTTTCGCACATTAGTTCCTATTGTAATGAAATCCTCAGCCATCGGTCGCCCGCCACCCGCCGGATGACAGATTGCGGCGCCATTCAGTCGTACCGGGGGTCAATTGGGTTTTGTTGCAAGTGTCTCTCGTTGCGCTTACCCGGATGAATCGCTTGTATCATTTGGGGGCCTCTTAACGAACTCTGCCATTTTCATCAAGAGGCCGTTCCCATTGTGCTCTAATTGTTATGAAGAAGAAATGGATTGTCCGTGCGAGGCGGCCATCGGGGGATAATGATTCCCAGGCACGAGGGTTTCTGTGGACTTAACATGCAGGCCTGCATTCCCGCCTTTGGAACATCGACTCCCATTGTTAGGGCGGAGACGAGAGCTCCAGGTCTTTAGGACCATATCCCTGAACCAACCTAAACTAAAGCCTCTAAACATAAAAAAGCCAGCTTCTAAGTAGCTCAACAAGAACACTTAAAGCACTGAGTCAAGAAGTGAGTTTGACATATCCCTGTGTTACATTCACACCCCTCCCACTGCTCCCAAGGGCACCTTCAGTGGCTCTTAGAAAAGGATATTGTGCGACTGTGTGTCTTTGTGTGTGTGTACGTGCACCATCTGACTGAATTTTACCAGACCTATGGCCCTTTCTTATAGACGAGGCAAAAAGGTTAATAGAACTTTGCCCAAACTGTGGAAATGTCATGGCAACGCATGGGAGAAAGAGACAGTGCAACGTGAATCGCCCCATTGATCACCAGCAACGTTAGCCTACGTTTAGGCTATTAACTGTATGTGTATTTCACAGTTTGTTGAATATCAGTATGATTCTTGTATGGTTGTCAACCCCAATATACAACATGTCAATGTTATTGTCGAGCCACTGCATTACTACTAAAACTACTTGTACTACACCCACCAATGTTGTTATGCTAGCTATGCTACCAGCTGATTCGCATGCCGTGTAGCCGTTAGCGTGTACTACATTTCTCGTTCTGAAAAGGATTTTTATATTATGAGCAGTAAAAAAACACTGTAAATCAATTGTGGGCCTGTTTCAATCTTTAAAAAAAAAACATGACATACTAGCTTTGTTTTGGTCAGACTTATGTTTTTGACTGTGTGCCTGTGGCAGAGTCCTTATGTGTTTTACCCACGGGGAACATGTCCTTCAGAGCTCCATTGAGTTTCGTAGACCACTTTACGGCATCAATCCAGTGGGCATTGTTAGGAAGAAAGAGCCGAGAGGTGAATGGGTTATTATGGAGACACTGCTGTTTTGTTTTCATACGCCCTGTGGGACTCAGCCCACTGAAGTTACGAGAGGATATTTAGAGACATCCCCAAAGTGTATCCAAATTGCCCCTCTGCTGGATTTTCTAGAGCAGCTCAGCCAAAGAGTAGAAACCCAACCAAATGGCTAAAATCTCCACGCAGAGCACGCTCCCTCTTCTTAACACAATGTGTCCTTTATACTAATCACCGTCTTTTCACAGCTGGAGAGGGAGGGAAAGAACGGAGGGGGGGGGGGGTTCAACCGCTCAGACTCCTCTTTTCCATCCTCCTTTTTATCGTCCTTTCTCTTCTTTTTCGTTCTGCTGATCACAGCGTTCACAATTATTAGACGTATTCTGTGATAATGGCCTGACACAGGGGAGAGTCATGGTAATTATGCTTGGAGGGCATTTCCTTTTCTTTCCCAGTAACACTGTTTGTGTGTGTTGGTTGCGCACAGCCCCCTTGCCTCCACTCTGGGGAGGAGGCTCCTCATCCCCTCTGCCTCCCCTATTAGAGAGAGATACTTTAGTCATACCCTTGCCAGAACGACATACTGTAGTCATACTGTGCCAGAACCACGTACTTTAGTCATACTGTGCCAGAACGACGTACTTTAGTCATACTGTGCCAGAACGACGTACTTTTGTCATACTGTGCCAGAACGACGTACTTTAGTCATACTGTGCCAGAACGACGTACTGTAGTCATACTGTGCCAGAACCACGTACTTTAGTCATACTGTGCCAGAACCACGTACTTTAGTCATACTGTGCCAGAACGACGTACTTTTGTCATACTGTGCCAGCATGACATACTTCAGTCATACTGTGCCAAAACAACATACTTTAGTCATGCTGTCCCAGAACAATGTACTTTAGTCATACTGTGCCAGAACGACATACTTTAGTCATTCTGTCAAAGAACAATGTACTTTAGTCTTACTGTTCCAGCACGACATACTTTAGTCATACTGTGCCAGAACGACATACTTTGGTCATAATTGGCCAGAACCGCATGCTTAGGTCATACTGTACCAAAACAACAATCTTTGGTTATGCTTTGCCAAAACAACATACTGAGCCAGAACAACATGCTTAGGTCATACTTTGCCAGAACGACATACTTATCTCATATTGTGCTAGCACCATATACTTTGGTCATAATCTACATACTTATGTCATAATTTGCCAAAACTACATACTTAGGTAATACATTTCCAGAACAACATACTTTGGTTATGCTGTGCCAGAACGACACACTTTGGTTATGCTGTGCCAGAACGACACACTTTGGTTATGCTGTGCCAGAACGACACACTTTGGTTATGCTGTGCCAGAACGACACACTTTGGTTATACTGTGCCAGAACGGCATACTTTGGTTATGCTGTGCCAGAACGGCATCCTTTGGTTATGCTGTGCCAGAACGGCATACATTGGTTATGCTGTGCCAGGACGATGCACTTTGGTTATACTGTGCCAGAACGGCATACACACATTCAGACACACTGGAAGGAAAGCCCACATTTGGCGAAGCCCCTCGCATGCCGTCTCATTGCATTGCGGAGCAGCCTGCTTGGTTCCTCCTAATCTGTTTGACTTTATTTTATGTACTTTTTTAAATTATTTTATTCCGATTTTATGGTTTTGTCCTTTACTGTTTTGACCTGACATTTAAAATAAGTCTTATTTACTACTCATTGCACTTTTTTGTGCTTCTTACTTTGCTTTAATATAACCACGCTTATTTCTCTTTTACAATGTGGTTTCAGGATATTTTTTATTTTAATACGGATAAGCCTTCGGGCTAAAACAAATCGCTTGCTGCTTGCCGCCGGGCCCAAGAGCGCCTGTCCGTCAGGGCTTTGCCCCCCTCTGTCAGTGCCTGAGCCCGACAGTCATCGAGCTGCAGGGGAGAGTCTTGTGAGATCGGTTCTACGCAAGGAGTACAAAGACGTTGTAGGCTGCATGGTCGCGCTAGACACACCACCTGCCCTGGCTCTGCCCCCTGCCCCTCCCCTCAGTAGGTGAGCCTCTAACAGTGAAGCTTCCTTTGGTCCCCTGGAAAGATCCTCGGCCCAGACTAGGCGCTAAACCAATGCGCTCGGTCTGTTCCGGTCCCCCCTGCCCTGCCCTCAGGCTACCTTGGATTGCTGTCCGGGGAGCGAAGCACGTCCTCGATAGCTACGGAGGTTTTACGACGGGGAAACAGATACACTGCCCTGGAAGACTGGAAAGTGCCCTCCACCCCTCGTAGTACACAGGGTCCTTCCATGACAGCCCCACTGCAGCTGTTTTACTCGAGAGAAAGGGCCCAAGCACACTCTTTTACGCTTCCCTGCGTCCCAGCTAGCTTGTCAGTCTCCGTTGTCAGGAGGGTACCCTCGCCGTTTACCAAGTAAACTCGGGAGCTCGGATCCCTGACATCAATTCCATGCCGCCGCTACTACTTAGCAAGCACTTCACTGCCTCCGCAGTCTTATTGTCCGTGTTGGCTGAAACAGCATTAAACTTCAGCAGTCTGAGGAACTAAGAGAGGATTTCAAACACACGAATGAGTATGCCACTGGAAGCTGCGTCGTTTAGCGGGCCTTTTTCCATCTCCCCGCTACACGGATGTGATTTTAAGTCGCGTGTGCCAGTTACACACCTGCCGCGAGGGATTCGGCTGCTCTCCGGGAAATTCAGGTTGTGGATAATCTCACTGCTTTTATCGGCTGGCTGTGCCTTTTTCCCAGATGAACGACTTCCTAACTGGTGTCGCGCCAGCATCCACACCGGCAACACGCTGCGGCTTCTCACCCAGTTTTTTTTATTAGTTCCACGGTGGCGAATAGGGAACAAACTACCCTTAACAGCCCTTACGCGATTCCTAGGTTATTGTCAAATCACCCTCCCCATGAAACGTAACCCAGTCAACAGCTCGAGAATTATATATTGCTCATCCGATGCAGCGTGCAGTCGCTGCCCTGGGTCATCCATCTGATATGTGCTGCCCTCACAATGGCATTGCAATGATTCATTTGAATGCAAGAAGCCTGATCCAAACGTTGGACTTCATTGAAATACTGTTAACATGCTGATTTGTATCACAGCTGTGTGTTTTACTGCCTGATTCAGATGTTTTGTTGAATGGTTACTATATTTATAGAGTTAATAGAGTTAGTGGAGATGTAAAGTGCAGCCTAAATGTGTGTGTCCATGTCAACCTCTGTTCCAAAGCAGTATGATGATCTAGTTGCTTGATGTACTGTCTAAATATGCAATCTCTGAATTACTGATTTTGGTAGACTTTAACTTGGACTGTCTGTTCTAAGAAATTAAAAGACATTTGTACTGATATTAATCTAACTCACCGGATAACTAAACCGTCTCGTCCCAACATTTAAAATTCTACTCTACCGGGCATTATTCTAACAAATACTCCCCATAAATATGCTTTTAAGCAATTGAGAAATAAATGTACTGCAGCTGTCAAAACGGCAACATCTAACTACTTCCTAAGTGCTATGACAGACACTGCTGGAGATCCCGCAGAATTCTGGAGACCCATTAACTCCCTCAAACAGGGGAATTCCACTGCCTCTCTGCTTAAGTAAATTAACTCGGACTCACATATTTTCTGTGAACAAAATTACATATGTTATGCTTTTAATAAGAACTTTATCTCTTCTGGTTTTTTTATTTGAAAGAAAAAGTGGCCAATGTGATCCTGGCCAGTCAGTTGATTTTCCGCCTCGTTATTAACCAGTAGTTACCCAGGAAAAGTTGAATCCTGTTTTTAGTTCCCAGCAATTCAGTGAAGCCGTGGTCCTAGCTGCCCTGGATGCCATAGAAATCTTAAGGCGCTGGCAATTTAAACCCGTACTTAAGTGTGGGTCATTTTTCACTATCTCTCTTCCTTGTCTGGCAAAGATCCTAGACTCTTTACACGCAGTTACGATCATTGCGCTGAAACACGCAGTTACAATCATTACTTTCTTCCAGTAGCTTTCTTTAACATTAGCATTTACCAATCGGGTTTTAGACCTCAACACGGTACCACCATGGCCACTATGCTTGTTGTCAATGAGATAATATGCAAGTGCCTGAGATAATATGAAGCACTATGCTGTGTTGTTGGTAGACTTTTCAAACACTGTAGACCAAGCTGTCCTTTTGAGTAAGCTTTCTGCATATACATAATTAGGTTTGATGATAGTCTATCTTTAAAAAAAAGCATGTTATTGATTTGGTATACAATTCAAGATCGGTTTCCTTTATTGAAACAGCTCTTGCCTTTCCTCTGTAAATAGAAGATAAATTGTGCAGGGGACTTTTATGTCTATATTAGATTATGCTGATATTATCTTAATGCCTTCGACAGTATCCATATTAAAACCACTGAATGCTATTTACCACTGTGCACAGTTTTATATCAACATGTGGGTCTGGCCTCGTTCTGTGATGCAGGACCAAAATGCTCTCTTGTTTATTAATAAAGCACTTATTTTAATACCTAGTCTTACCTAATTTAAATCCAGCTAACAGATGTGGATTATATTAGAGACTCCTGTGGACTCCACAGAGTTGTGTAGTACAACCACCCAATCTTATTTATGTAACAAACTGAAGATCCAACTTTGTTAGACACTCTGGATCAATGTGAAATGGAATATTGAGGATCAACATGATGTTTGCCATTTACACAGGGCACAGTTGTAAAAGGAATCCATATCTCAGTCTGTTTTAATAATATAATAATGTGCCCACACAAACGCACAGAATATGCACTACTGATAGAGCAAGGTGATCAATCAGTTCACTTCAGTATTTGCTGTTTGTCCAGGGGAAGAGAGACGTGTTTCTGTGGAATGGAGAAGTGGAAGCAAATGTCTATATGTGATGTGAAAGCAAACGTCTAATAGTGAATTTAAGGAAAGAACGTTACAGTGAAGATTAGCATAGCCTCTGTGCAGAGATGGTTATGAATGTTACAGAGAAGATTAGCATAGCCACCGCGCAGAGATGGTTATGAATGTTACAGGTAAGATTAGCATAGCCTCCGCGCAGTTATGGTTATGAATGTTATAGGGAAGATTAGCATAGCCTCCGTCCAGAGATGGTTATGAATGTTACAGGGAAGATTAGCATAGCCTCCACACAGAGATGGTTGTGAACAATACACAGAAGATTAGCATTGCCTCTGGATGGTTTGGAGTAAAAGGTTTTACGAGTAGGGAATTAATTATGAATGAGTAAGGTAAGGTTTAAGGCAAAGACACACACATTTTTTTTTTTTTATCTCTACATGGATTTGATCTCGCAACTTTAGGAGTCAAAGTCAGTTGCTTAATCTTCATCCTCCATCTCATTCCACAACGTACTACCAATCGCTGTCTTTTAGTCTTATTAGCTCGGCCGAGACAAGCAGATGCACAGTTAGATCTGCCTCCGGTGTGAGGTATCACCTGGGGCAGGAATTTGCACACACGCAGGCAGATAGAAAGAGATGTACACATGTACATCCACACCCCACACCCACACGCTAAGGAGGACTGGGTGCATATCGACCTGTTTTGTTAAAAGCCAACCACTGCAGTGATGATTATCCAGCTCACCATCTAGCCAAGCCACTGATCTGATTAGTGGCTGTGTACTGTAGAAGAGTACTGATTAGTGGCTGTGTACTGTAGAAGAGTACTGATTAGTGGCCGTGTCTTGTAGGAGAGTACGGATTAGTGGCCGTGTCCTGTAGAAGAGTACTGATTAGTGGCCGTGTACTGTAGAAGAGTACTGATTAGTGGCCGTGTCCTGTAGAAGAGTACTGATTAGTGGCCGTGTCCTGTAGAAGAGTACTGATTAGTGGCCGTGTCCTGTAGAAGAGTACGGATTAGTGGCCGTGTCCTGTAGAAGAGTACTGATTAGTGGCCGTGTCCTGTAGAAGAGTACTGATTAGTGGCCGTGTCCTGTAGGAGAGTGCTGGTTGGTGGCTGTGTACAGTAGGAGAGTGCTGATTGGTGGCCGTGTACAGTAGGAGAGTACTGTTTAGTGGCTGTGTCCTGAAGGAGAGTGCTGATTGGTGGCTGTGTACTGTAGGAGAGTACTGGTTGGTGGCTGTCTACTGTAGGAGAGTGCTGATTGGTGGCTGGGTACAGTAGGAGAGGGCTCAGTGCTGCTCCAGTCCTGACACCTGCGTGCCCTCTGGGAGTGGCTGGGGAGCCGATGCGTGGATCCACACCGCAGCCCGGCCCTCCCTGCTCCCGCTCATCCTTCAGCCAGGTGCGTGGTCACGTCTTCACTCTGGCTGCCCGTTTATGCCTTCAGAGGGATCGCAGAAAATCAACTTCGATATCAGACGTTTTGCCAAGTGGTTAAAACGTCTACGTGTCACACAAACACCAACCGCTACCGGGGGGGAACCCGGAAGTCCTGAGGCGCCAACACACAGCGGTGATCTGTTATAACAACTGTTATAATGACATGGGATCTTGTTTTTTCACGACTTGTATCTTGCAGTTACTAAGTCATTATGACAAGTCTCGTTCATTGATTTGGAGAGCACATTTTGCGTTTCTCGTGATTGTCAGACTGTGTCTAGCTTTGTTGGTTTGACTTCTTGTCGTGTTGGTAGTAACCTGTCTAATAAAGGCTACAAGATCATGTAGAAATGGGCCTGCCATTATATTACTGGCATGGGATTTGGATATCTTGCCTGGCTAACGGGCTGCCGATCAAGATTTGCTTCTCTCTATGATATTTTCTGATGCATGATACATCCTAATGTATTTGGCTTCGTAAAACTAGCTTTGGAATACAGGCTAATTAATTGATTCTGTGAGGTTAGGCGAGGACCAAAATGTAATGCGACTGCTATGATTCTGACTCGAATTCGAATGGTAATGAGAGTAAATATTGTTAATATACATTTGTTAATCTCCAGTTTTTACCACCCCCATTAGACCTCCATGTGTTGTAGACTTCAGGATTCAATTGGAATTTTATACATTATGCCAAAATCACTTCAGTCACAGTTTAGACACTTGTCTAAGCGCCTTGCACCTATTAAACTGCATTCCCAAGTTAGTCATCATGTTTTATGAAGCTGAATACATTAGCTTTGCTTCAGAGAGATTGGGGGAACGAATAGCCTGCACAGGATGTTTGACTGATGGAATGCAGAAAGACACAATGGGTCACGCCTCACAACATATTTAGAAGTCAGCACTCTGATCTTCCAGTCAGATGTCGACACCTGCACTTTAGCCAACCACTCTGATATCCAGCGCTGGCGGCCTACTCTAAGCTACATGACAAGATTGTTATGGATAGGAGCTAGATTGTTATTATTCGTTAATACAGCTGCCACTCATCACTCATCTTTGTCACCCGAATAACACCCTCAAGAATGATTGAGCTTCAACATCATCCGTGTGCCCTTTCACCACCCTGTCAATCCATCAAACCTTATTTCATCTGTACCTTTTTATCTGTGGCCTAATAAATTGTAAATTGCTCTGAGATTGTGCTGAGAGGACCATGGACCATAGGCTTACTATATGCATGATAATAAGGGTACTTTGATATTTGTACATTAATTTTAAATGGTAAATTGACCAAGAACCCCTTTTTCATTTACTTGAATGAACAGGGAGCAATTTAGGTTTACTGACTTGCTCAGGCACAGAACATTTGGGGTTTTCACTCCACCTTCTTAGGAATCCAGTAACCTTTCAGATCTGGTCAGATTGTCTAAACACTAGGCTACCTTTTTGCCAGAAATTGTGATGGCTTTTCTGTTGATATTTCTGCACAAATGGCATTTACATCAACTTTCACAATCAACAAAAATATCACACCATTTCAGACAAAACAATTGACTCTTGAATACTAAATTTAATTTATTCGACCCGAGGTTACCTGTGTAGCTTTTACGAACTGACACGTGGTACCTGAGAGAAAGCGTTGGTGTCTGCGTATGAAAGCACATGTTTGACTAACTGTCCACTTGTGTTTATGCTGGGAAGAGGCCAGGGTCACACTCCACTTAATCATTGACCCTTTTCTACGCACTTATACACACATCAGGTCTCGATGAAGGAAATTTATTAATGACCATAATCTTTAATGAAGATTGTGTTATTTGATGTGAACCAAATGACAACAACAACGGTCAATGCAAACCAAAATCACCAACCAATAGATTCAAACATTACAAAAATCAAAGTAAACAATTTAAATCACAGGCTTTTCCAACTTGTGTGAATTTCATCACGGCAAATCATAATGTAACTCAGTGGTGTGTCTGGCCCCCACGTGCCTATATGCACTCCGGACAACGTCTGGCCATGGCTCCTGATGAGACGGCGGATAGTGTCCTGGGGGACCTCCCTACAGACCTGGATCAGGGCCTCCATGAGCTCCTGGACAGGCTGTGGTGTTACTTGGGGGCTCTGGATGCACCAATACATAACGTCCCAGAGTTTCTCAATTGGATTCAGGGCGCACCGCACCGGCGTAAGGTCTGACGATGGGTCTGATGATTTCATTCTGGAACCTGACATTAGTCAGGATGTGGAGGTCTGTGTAACCCCCATCAGACCAGTAGGATATACCAATGCCAAACTGGTCATGCTGAATGATGTTGCAGGCAGCATAACATTCATCACAACGTCTCCAGACACTGTCACGTCATGTGCTCAGTGTGAACCTGCTCTCATCTGTGCAGAGAACAGGGGGACAGTAGCAGACCTGCCAATTTGGTTGTCCTTTGGTTAATGCCAATCGAGTGGCATGGTGCTGGGCTGTGAGCACAGGTCCCACTTGACGACGTCGGGCCCTTTTGCCTCCCCCATGGAGTCTGTGTCTGACAGTTTGGTCAGAAACATGTACACCAGTTGCCCGCTGGAGGTCAGTTTGTAGGACTCTGGCAGTGCTCCTCCTGTTTCTCCTTGCATAAAGTAGAAGATACTGGCTCTGCTGCTGGATTGATAGCCCTTCTACGGCCCTGCCTAGCTTTTCTCGGGTAACGACCCATCTCTAGGTATCTCTTCCATGCTCTTGAGACTGTACTGGGAGACACGGCAAACCTTCTTGCGATGGCACTTATAGATGTGCCATCCTGGAGGAGCTGGACTACCTGTGCAACCTGAATGGGCTGCATGCACCGCCAAATGCTACAATTAGCAATAAGGACAATAGCGAAATGCCAAAGTAGAGATTGTCAGGAAGGAGAGCAAATATCTGTGGCCTCCACCTGCAAAACCATTCCCTTTTTGGTGGTTGTCTTGCCTTTGTCACTCATTAGCACCAGAACAGGTGACATTGATTGAATAAATAATGCTTCCTAACTGGGCATCTTGACCTCCCTGAAGTTTATTTGACTTGGTATTATTTTGTGCTAATGATGTTAATTAATTTAAATCTATATCTATCCATATATATATATATATATATATATATGTACCTTTTTCCTATTTTTCCATTCTTTTGGCACAGCCGGTCTGCTAATTTGGCAGTCCACACCCGTGCTATTTGTGTGATGGGTCTTGGCAGCTGTGGATCTCTTTTGCATCCATAATTCTCTGGCATGCTGTCGCCCCGTGCCTGGCATCCCCCACAGAGCCCTGGTCCCAGATGTACTTATTCCTGCACACTCATTTGTTAGAGAAACTGAGTTAATAAGCATCAGAGTGTGTGTGTGTGTGTGTTTTAATGTAAGGCTGTGCAAGTGTACAGTTTTTGGGGAGTTTAGGGTGGAGTGAATTTTTTTTGGGGGTTCCTCTAAAATATGAGAAAACACAATGTGTGTTTGTGTGTTATGGTTTGTCTATGTTCCATGTTTGTCATTTTCTGCTGTAAGGTGGCTAATAGCCTCGGTGAACAGAGTTGTTGGTGAGATCAGATGAAACATGGAAAGAACCCATGCATTTTGATAAGATCAGTAAAGACACACTAAAATCAGCTACCTCAATCATGAAAACAATCGACTATCGCACGGTTACTCACAACCGTCTCAAAACCTTCTCGCAATCTTCTCCATTCTGCTGGTTTAAGTGTCAAAGCGACACCCAACCATGTACAACCGCAATCTTTTTAGCATTCAGAACATGAGATACAATCATTTTTTCATGCTTATTGCAACCCCATCCACACCCATCTGGAAATACGTTAGGATACTCTTTATGCGTTTCTTTGGTGGAATTTTCTATGCGTGATTTAAATGTGTGAAATATTCTTTGGATGTTGCCTACCTAACCAATTCCAAACTTGATGCCAGCTCTAAGTGCAAATACAGCCTAGAATGTTCTTGATGTGATCATGTGATTAGGAAAACTGCCGGAAGTAGCTATTGCAGTCTCAGTGAGTGTAATGTGGAGTGCCTGTCGTCATAACATTTCAAATGAGGAAGTGTGATCATAGTTATTTCAGCATTCCACAGCAGACACCTTAATTGCCCCCCGGTCTGTTGATATAAGTTGCGCTCTTGCCCTTGATGTGTTGTATTTTTTAGGCTGTGTATGAGAGAGTGCAGCAGTCATTTCCTAATTAGCTTAGTTGGAATGCTGCTCTGCGATCTATAAACAGCAAGGGTTTCCACTCAATTTTCTTCCGATGCATTTGGCATGAAAAGTAGGGTATGATAATGAAAGCATGCCACTTGTAGCATGTATTATATTCACCTCTATAACTGTCACTTCCCTTGAAACATAAAGATGTCAGGCCTAGTGTGATCAAAGTACCTTGAAGTTAACCAAAACGTTGTAGGCTTTTCCAGCTGGAATTATAACATTCCGTTTTGTGTGTTATTTTTTTGTTTGTGCGTGTCATTTCATTGCACAAATCTTGTGCAAAAAGGCCTACAAATATTTGACAATTGGCTATTTATTTCTCAAGCAAAATGTAAGATTGCACTTTCTACTTAGCGTTTTTTAAAGATGCAGATACAATAGATTATTTAACAATTTGAATTGGAACTATATGACATTTTCCAGCGCCCATAACTAAATAGGGCTGTGAATAAATGTAACTGTTGTTTCTCAGCTTCATCAACAAATCACACAAATCAAACCTTTAACTTTAAACATTTTAAAATAATAAAAAGTAATCCAGAAATAGTTAATTGTTTGGTTTTCCATTTTGCAGATACAATTACATTCTGCATTGATCATATTTAGTACAATTGTTTTTTAGAAGAAACAATGGAAAGACTGCCCATGTAGTGATACTGCAATGTTTATATGCCTTTTCTACATGTATACATTACACCTATAGGAACTTGTATGACATCCTATTCTAAATCCATAGGCAATAATATGGAATTGGTCCCCCCTTTGCAGCTATAACAGCTTCCACTCTTCTGGGAAGGCTTTTTACAAAATGTTGGAGTGTGTCTGTTGGCATTTTTACCAATTCTTCCTGAGGAGCATTGGTGAGGTCAGACACTGGTATTGGACAAGAGGGCCTGGCTCGCAATCTCTGTTCTAGTTCATCCCAAAGGTGTCCGATGAGGATCTGTACAGGCAAGTCAAGTTTTTCCACATCAAACTCATCCAACCATGCCTTTATGGACATTGCTTTGGGCACAGTCATGCTGGAACAGAAAAGGGCCTTCCCCAAACTTTCCCCACAAAGTTGGAAGCGTGGAATTTTACTAAATGTCTTGGTAAGCTGAGGCATTAACATTTCCCTTCAATTGAACTAATGGGCCCAGGCCAGCCCCAGAAAAAAAACATAGCATTATCCCTCATCCACCAATCTTTACGGTTGGCACATGCAGTCAGACCGTCTGGCATTTGTCATACCCAGATTCATCCATCAGACTGCCAGACTAAGAAGTGTGATTCGTCACTCCAAAGAACACAATCCCACAGTTCCAGAGTCCAGTGGCACCGTGCTTTACACCACTCCATCTGACGCTTGGCATTGTGATTGGAGATGTAAGGCGCGCATACAGCTGCTCAACCGTGAAAACCCATGCCATGAAGCTCCTGGCGCACAGTTTTAGCGCTGATGTTGGAACTGCAGGTATTGAGTCAGCAGAGCGTTGGCGACATTTACGTACCATGTGCCTCAACAATCGTCAACCCCGCTCTGTAACTTTACGTAGCCTGTCACTTCGTGGCTGAGTTGCTGTGTTTTTTTTTTTTACACATGTGGCATTGGGACTGAATGAAACACCTGAATTCATTGATTAAGAGGTGTGGCACAATACTTTTGTCCATATAGTGTATGTTTATGCCAATATCATCATACAACAGAACCACTATTATTTGAGTCAAGAATATTTATATACAGTAACAGTTATGTGTTGTTGTTTTTTGCCAGAAAACGGTAGTAGCCAGCTTTGAACAAATATGTATGTAGCTTGTTTTAACTGGTTCAAATTTTAGATTTAATTTATTAACTTTCTAAAACACAGGATACAGCTCATATTTTTCACTGCAATCCATGAATTCCCAAAACCTTATAGTTCAGGGGAACATTTTGTTTCCTGGCACAATCACATGGGGTTGAGATGAGAATGTCAGAGGTGTCATAAGAGTTCAGTCCATCCAATCAGCATGTGTTTTTGGTATGACTATTTTCACAAAGATGTTTCAGGAAGTCAGATATGCGCTACTGGCTCACAGACTGGACCGCGTCCGGTCAATTGGTTACCCATTGTGCACACTAGCTGTAGATATGAAAGCACAATGCCCAGAAAGTAACCTATAGAGGGTCCAGGCTCAGAGTAGTGGCCAGGCAGATATTAAAAACACAATAAAGCAACATTATCTGTATCCATTTACCAAAACCCAGATGCCGGAGTCCGTTTTGCCACCTAATCATAAACTAAGTAGAAGCCCTGTGGCATGAAATTAGCCTGGAACACTGCTGTGTTAGTTAGCTTTTTTTATTTCCTCTGAGAGGGCAAGGTCTATATCTAATAGGTAATCAATGGCCTCTGAAGGGAAGACTTGGAGTCAGATACACTTCCACAGTGATCTCAATGTTCTTCCCCTCAACTTCGTTGCATCCCTTTGTGAAACAGTGTTTGTATCACAGCACACAGCACGCACTATCCTTTTTCCTTCCAATGACAGAAACGCTTATTGGAACATGGAATTTTTGCTCAACAGAATAATGTGGAGAGTTTTAGCATAACATGTATGTCAAATTAAACAAACATTGCTAAACCGATCATACAACTCTGTTTTTAACGGTGACAGAATGGTGACCCAAACAGCACAAACCATCTGCACTTTTATCTGTTTTCTTCAGCTGTTAACACACATTTCCTGAATGTGTGCTACATTTTCTCGACACTATTTACGAACACATCTCACAACTAATTCATTAAAACCCGCATTTCTCACTCAAAATGAAACAATATGCACCAAACAATATTATCCTGCAAATGAATGAACAATAATACCATATTTGTTCATTTTGTGGGTGGGTTTTTAACTCATATTCAGTAACACTTGAAAGTTAACACAAGAGGGAAAAGGTGTTTGCAGACAGGTGTGGTGCTATAGTCATTGAAACACACGTTTTATTGTGCCTCAGCATCCTGTGTCTGACCTTGGACAGATATTAGAAAATATGTCTCAAGCAATATGTTCTGATGGTCTGTATACTTTGAAAAATACCATTGTCTTGAATGATACTTTTTTGTCTCTAACATAACACAGCACTTCCCCCTAAAGGAACTGCCTAGCCAGTAAAATGATCACCTCTTAAAAGTTCATATACTCTAGATATAGATATATACATATTGGATTTGTCCCCAATGTGTGAAAGGTAAGGGAGTTACAAAAGCAGTACTCCTCATTCAATATGTATGAACAGAAAGCTGCGTTTCAACATCATTAACTATTATGTTTTAGGATGAAGCACTGTCCTTGTATAGCAATTCTAGGTAATACGGTGTTTCATAAAAACACTGTCCGATTATTTTAAACATCATTACGTTTAAACCATGCTCATGTGGCAGAAGGTCAGACATGCACCTATTAAACATCCACAGTGCTTACGAGCGATGTCTGCGGACGACAGGGGATAATGGTAACAACGAATAAAAAGGGTAATAACGACCTTTCATGTGACATAGAATGTTATATAGAGAGGGTGAGCAGTTGTCGACAACATAGACTTTCTGGGCTGAATCAGCAGATGGAAGCGATTCCGTTCTATACAGCAACGCGCTGCGGAGACAGAATATTCTGTTTCGGGCCCTGATGAGGCTAAGCGACTCTTTTTTCTGACATTTCATAACCAATTCTCAATCCGTCACTCACTGTCTATATCAATGCAAACCAGATCCCTCTAATATTTCTTTCTCTCTCTTCTCTTGCAGGTAATGCCCTTTCCTTTCCACCCTCCTCATGTGTGGTCACAGATGCCTTACTGATGAGTAATGTATGGCTTTATTCATCGAGTGTGTCTGATCATTATGGATGAGGATCCCGGAGCATATTTCATGAGGACGCAATGGCTTATTTAGTTTGTTTATGTGTGTCTCGGATTGATTGGGAAGCAATTTTAATCTCTAGACAGGCCTAACTTTTTTTGTGCGGATGCGTTTGTGTGTGTGAGAGAGAGTGCCTGCTAGAGGAAAAAAGTTCAGAGTAGGTGTACCGTATTTCTTTCAAGGAAGAACTGGTACGTGTTTAAGTCAATGTTTGGGCATAACTTGAAGTGGAGTCATTAGGGCATGCTTTCCTATCTGTCTCCCAGGCAGACTCTGAAAACGTGGTGCGTGTGTGGGCGGGGAAGGTGCACACTTGAAAGAGAAAGCAGTCGACCAGTTGAACTGCCACAGTTTGTTTCTTTAGGCGTTGTGTAGATCTGAGAGAATTGTCGTCTGCCGAGAAGAACTTTAATCTCTTGCTGCACTATCGTTTGCTACACATTTCAGTCTGAGACTCGTTTTGTTGCAGTCATTTAAAAGACGTCAAAATGAAAGATACGTTTCTAACCAATCCGAGTATCTAAGAGTGTAGAATTTTACAAACGTCGCTTTAGTTGTTATCATCTGGCTCGTACCCAACCCATTCTTATTTGGGAACCAATCAGTGAGAATCGGTTTGGTTGTCCGTGATGAGAAGAAACCAGTGGGTGTGTCATAACGTTTGGTTGGAGTAAGGAGTCCGGTTGCCGGGCAAAGACAATTTGATATGGTGGGTGTAAACAAGATGGTGACAATTGTGAAGGGTATGGTAGAGCGATTACCACATTATCTACCGTAGAAATACCTCTGAAATATAACATAGAGACTATTCTATAATCTTTGACAATTCTTTGGTTACCATCTTCTGAATTGTACTGTGATACAGCCACCCAATGCTACTCCAGGGAATGAATAGTCCTTGACTTTTGCTGGTGCTGCCGTATCTAATGAATGAGTCCTGCTCTGCTTTGACCTTAGTTTTCCCCGTCCTTATATCACAAATTAATTACCAGGATGAAAAAATTAACCTCACTCCTCACATTCATTTAAAAAAAACAGCTCCATAATTGGCTAATTATAAAACCATCCGAGTCCCGCTCAGTGTCTGGTAGGGTTAGACAGGCTGAGAGAGGCTCATTCTACCCAGGTGGACACGTGCGCTTATACGGAAACGCACCGTCACTTAGGAACACGAGAACACACATGCGCGCCCATGTGGTCACCAAAGTCATTAGCTAGGCAACATTAAACAGTGACCCTTCGCTGACCCCATGGCGGCCCTAGTCATCATGGCCAGGTCACACTGCCCTACATTAAGATCAGTGTCACTGTCAGGTCACCATGTCAACTCACTGCTCACAAGCAATGGCCAGGAGCCATTTTGTCATGACTCTTACAGCGAAGGTTGCTCTTCCTGGGGGAAGAAGGAGCATGATTGGTTGATCCAGTTGTGGAGGGCGGAGCCCAGATTTGTATTGGTTTTCACAACTACACTTCCTTAATACTTGAAACTCACAACATATTGATCAAATCTCAGAACTATTTTGAAAAAATAAACATTATAATCAAAACCATATGGCGTATCAATGAAACACAAATGCTTCATATACAATGACACTACAGAAATCCCATTGTACACTGGATTGGAGGAATTGTAAACACTATTATATAAAGGTATTCATTAATCTATGAATATAATTAGTTTCAAACTTCGCATGATATTGTAGACTGTAACATATGTTTTTAGAATATGTTGAAAAGTACAAATATACAAAAAATAACATAATAGGTCATTTTCTGCTGTTTTGCACTGGAATTCAGCATCATCAGGAATGTAGCACAAAAGCGAACAAGTGTTTTTAGATTTTAGATTCCAAGCACAGGAAACTACTGAGGTCAGGTACAGTATCAGAAATATCAATATGGATCATTATTTTTCATCCTCTTCCTCAACGTCCTCCACCTTCTCTCGTTCTTCCTCTTCCTCTCTCTCTCTGAGGTTATCTTCCATCGTTCCACACCAAGTGAGCTTGAATTATTCTGTGTTTCCTACATAATGACAATTGTGTTTGACACAGTGTGTAGAGTATTGCAAAACGCGAACGGAACAGAGATTTGTGTGCAAAAGTTGAAGAGATTTGTGTGCCTATTGGTTGGTGTAAATGGTGTTCCTTCTGGAATTAGTAAAGTGGTTTTCTGTATATCATTTATGTTCACAGTTTTATCCTAGTGTAGTTAGCAATTGTGAATAACTGTCAAACGTGTTTTGGGGTCCAATGTTTCCAAGAAAAGGTAATCGTTTCACCTAAAAAATACTATTATTTTTATGCACTCAACATGTTGACCTTCATTTTGAATAGCCCTTTGAAAATAAAATGTAGAATTGAAAACCACTGTTTATTAGAAAGCTTATATGTTTACTGTCAGCTCTTCCAACCTCTTCCGAAATGTTCTATAAAAAACATGTTGATTGTCATAATTTGTATTTATTTTTTTCAAACTCTCAGGGAATTGGGGAAGGCCAACCTGCTTTTTACAATACATTAACTACTTTTCTCTGAAGGACATGGTATACATGTATTGTTCCTCTTGCAGTCTTGTTAATGTTTTCAGGCAGGAGGTCTATACTGCTGGATTCTTCTGTTGATAAGAAGTTGTATTTTTTTGGACACAAACATGTCACTGCTAACATTCATAATTAGTACATTAAGTAGCTGAGCTATGGTGAAATCCCGCTTTAGGCAGGTGTCTTGTTGTAGGGGTGGAGCAAATGCCTCTCCAGTTTCACAACAGGACTGGAGTTGACGACGTTTATGGCGTTATAGCTGTCTGTTATTCCTTTTAGTGTAGTTTGGGTAATTTAGACAATGCTTTTTTCCAGAGTGACATACGGACGATTTTAAGGGTAAGTGCTTTCCTCAAGTGCGCAATGGCCGATTTTTCCACTTAGCGGATCCAGAATTTTGAACTGGTGACCTTTTGTTTACTGGTCCAATGCTGTGGGGGATTGTCTGTTATGTAAAATTAGGGCCTTACAGAAAACACCCAAATAATGGGGTTAACATGAAGCATGAAACGTGCCTACCATTAACCCTCACTCATAGGACAGATCGGAAACCGATTGAAAAGCTGTGGTCTGCTTTGTTAGTGTTACATACCCATACTGTAATACCAGCCAGAAAACTGTGGGTTCACAGAACAGCCCGTGGGCATAGCATAAATTTTACAGCATTCTTTAGAGCTTGGACTAAAGCATATTCTTACTGATCGTTTTATGTGGTCCATTGGTTTGTTTTTTAAACCCAAACAAGGGGCTAGGCCTATATTATTTTTGACGTTTTACGAAATATAAAATGTATGAAGGATACCTCTCGTCGCCTTATGTTGGAGCCTTGGTTTCAACGTAACACACCAGTTCTTCCCTGACGCTGACATGCAGAGCTAGGAGATGGACTGCTTAGAGAATATAAAGGTAACTTGTCATTTCGTCTGCCAAACGAGTAGAGCTGCTGTACTACGATAGCGTGGTCCCTCTCCAATTTTCGTCAGTGTGTCTATCTCTGATTGATTGTGCCGCCACAGTCTTTTTATTGAAGTTAATCTGTAGGCCAGAGGAAATAAACTAGAATCTGGCATTGTGAGGTCAGTGACTGATAAATAGCTTCATTGTTTATATTAAAATCATTTACAGCCGTAGCGCGCTATCAAAGTTGACCTTTGGTCCTTCGTAACAGAAGCCTATATAGTTTTATTCAAAGCTCATTGTACATGCTTGTGTTATTTTGGGCCCAGCAGAGGACAAGGAGTAAGGGGAAGCACATTTGTAGACCCTCCCTTGAACAAGGGGGAGAAAATACTAAACCCTCCCACTGACTGAAAATGATTAAAGCGTGACTCTTTCCACTTTGTGCATTTTGAACACTCCTTAAACTCTGTGCAGAAAACAAAGTAACCTTGATGATGCGTTTGGATTTGGTACTTTTCAAAGTTGTGGCAGTTTTGTAAGTGGGTTTGAACTCTTGTGCACCCATACCTTTCTCGCTGTCAGGATCTACTCTGGTGCTTGACATTAAAGCTTAAGGCGTGTTTGTATGGCTGGGTCTGAACGAGGCTCCTTAGAATTTGAGCTCGATTTGTTACATAGCTGGAGTCAGTTTGACTAGAGCACTATCGAATGTAGTGTACTGCAAAGGAAAGACTGGAAAAACGTCCACGTCGATTTGACATCCAGCTCACCCTTGCCTCACTCTTTGACAGCCTTGAGAACAATTGTGGGAGAGAAGAAAAAGAATAGCCACAAAAGAGATAGAAAGAGAGATTGAGAGAGAGAGGGGAAGCCAATTAGTCTGGATGTATATTCGTTCAAAGTCAAAGATGGATGTTAAATGAAAGAGAATGGCCCCCCAAGGACGATAAAAAAATAGAGGGAGGAAGCCAGGAAAGAGAGGAAAAGAGGAGAAAGGAGAGAAAGGTAGTGAGAAGATCTTTTACAACCCTCTGCTAATGGAGCTTCTCCTCTGGCGGTGAGAGAGACTGAGAAGAATCATTAATGAGCGCTCATCTTCCCACAGCAGGCGGATTGACAATGTTGCCTAATGGTTGCTGGAGAGTGGACCCAATGTTAGTGGTCCAGAAAAGGGCCGTTATCTCTATGCTTTTTGATTGTATGTTTGATAAGGGAATTCAAATTAGTCTTTGCATGTGTGCGCGTGTGAGTCTGTGTTGCTAAAAGCGGAGTGGAGACAGGGTATCGTGGGAATCAGAGGAATCACAGTTTGTCTCTGTGTCCCTCTCTTCCTCTCCTCCCCCCTTCCTCTCCCCATGGTCTGACATGTGACGGGTTTCAGAGCGTCAACGGAAGGAGCGCTGGGTAATAAAGGCGTGTGCTGTCTCATTACCTGACGACGCGGACACATGCCCCCACAGAACCCCAGCACCGACATGCTCCTCAAACACCCCCCCCCCCGACACACACACACACACATGGAATGCATCCGTTGGACAGTTAAAAAGGCATGTTTGCGAAGGCACATCAATATGAATGAACACGGTACAGTAGCAGTCCCAGGGGAGCACCAGCGGAGGGATGGAAAGCAACCAGCCTGTGTGTTTCACTCCCTCCTCACCCTCTGCAGAGAGCGGTCTGCTGCAGCCTCATTGGCTGCAGCAGTCCCCTCAATCCCACCACCCCTCTTTCTCTCCCTCAATCCCACCACCCCTCTATCTCTCCCTCAATCCCACCACCCTCCTTTCTCTCCCTCAATCCCACCACCCCTCTATCTCTCCCTCAATCCCACCACCCCTCTTTCTCTCCCTCAATCCCACCACCCCTCTTTCTCTCCCTCAATCCCATCACCCTTCTTTCTCTACCTCAATCCCACATCCCCTCTATCTCTCCCTCAATCTCACAACCCCCTTTTCTCTCTCTCAATCCCACTACCCCTCTATCTCTCCCTAAATCCCACCACCCCTCTATCTCTCCCTCAATCCCCCGACCCCCCTTTCTCTACCTCAATCCCACCACCCCTCTATCTCTCTTTCAATCCCACGACCCTCCTTTCTCTCCCTCAATCCCACCACCCGTCTATCTCTTTTTCAATCCCAACATCTCTCCCTCAATCCCAACATCTCTCCCTCAATCCCACCAGCCCTCTATATCGACGTCCACTCTTCCATGCGGTTCAGATAATCAGTCCCCTGTCTCCCCAGCCCTCATCTCTAACACAAGGTCAGGACTCAGCCATTGGTCTTTCTGTGGTCTGTGGAGACCATAGAGCCTGTTCAGATATACCACTTGTCTTTGTAAATCTGAAGCTCTGTGGGTAGGGAGACCTTTCTGTCAAACTCTTTTGATATGGAATTCACTCCCGGATCATGAGAATCACGATGAACTCACATTCTTGACAGCAGAGGGGAAAAGGTATTTTTCGTTTTTGCTTTAGGTGTAGTTTGTGTGTGTGTGTTGGCAGTGTTTGTCTTGTGTGTGTGTGTGTGTTGGCAGTGTTTGTCTTGTGTGTGTGTGTGTTGGCAGTGTCCGTCTTGTGTGTGTGTGTGTTGGCAGTGTCTGTCTTGTGTGTGTGTGTTGGCAGTGTTTGTCTTGTGTGTGTGCATGTGTACATGCATGTGGGTGCGGGCCTATCCACATGAATATAAAATAAATGTTACTCTTTTCTGTGCTTGCCTTTCCGTGCACAACGGGATCTAGTGTCTGTGTCGCCCTGTGCTGAGTTCTGTCAAGAGACGTCCCCCGACCTGTAATGACAGAACACAGGACAGTTTTCACAGGACAGTGGTCTTTTGCTGTCTGGCTGGCCCCTTCCCCTGAGAAAGGCATGGCACTTGCTTTGGTGTTCCATTAAGGGGAATAACAGAACATTATTCTGCATGGTTTCCGCTGAACGACTGCAGAGCATGTGAGAAAGATGGGGCGAGAGAGAGTGAGAGAGAGTGAGAGAGAGAGAGTGAGAGTGAGAAAGAGAGAGAAACTAAGGGCAGAGGAAAGAAATGCACAGACACAGCACATTCTTATACAATGAGAGAGTTTAAAAGAGAAAGAGTTTGTTTTATTCGACAATGAAACATGGATAATGCTACTCTGTTAATTTCCTTGGTAGTGAGATGGGATAGAAGTTTCCGGAAGATTCGAAAGTTCCCACCCCCAGAGAGTCCCTCTGGCATCCTCTCCTATGCTGGTCCTTGGGCCTCCAAGCAATTAGCCAGGCTTTTGGAGAATGGAGAGCTGAGCAACCGTACCACCGCTATGCTAATATCCACACTGGGTAAAGGGGGATTTACTGCCCACCCCCCAACAATGAGAGAGAGCGGTGGGGCTCTTGGCCTGACTGACAGCTGACATAGGCTGTGGCGAGGTGAGGGGGACTTCAACCAACCGGCCACCAGATCCCCCGTTAATTAGTGTCAGTCTGCTAGCACACACACACACACACACACCGCTATGACTGACAGAGACAGGGCCAAGACCAGCTTTAAGAGAGCAGAAGGAAAAGTGTCCTTGTGTCCAAAACACTCCCCTGGGTATCTTTTGGTTAGAGACGGTTCACTTCTCTCCCTCCCTCTCCCTCTGTGTGTCTCTCTTTGTCTCTCTCTCTCATTTGCATTCAGTTCAGTTGAAATCATAAACGAGGACTGTTAGGTTATATACCTTCTCAAAGTGTACATAAAATAACCATTATTAGACCAATAGCAGTAATAGTGGAAATAGTAATATGCCAGTGTGGAAAATGCCTGAAATCTAAAAGCATGGCTGAACACAGAAATAAAAGGGGTCTGCTATTGTGGTGTTTCTCATGTCCGCGGCCTCATTAGGCTGTCCATCAAGTTGTGCACAACCAAATAAGGCGGGCTTCCTACAATTTTTGTTTCACTGAATACATTCACATTTTTCTTCTTCTGTGGTTTTGATCCATTTGCATTGACTGGTAATTTTGAAAGAAATGTTATGTATTGCCATTTGACAGTGTGAAAGGTAGTGCAGCTCGGTATCCACCTCTACCTGCGAGCAGAGTGATTATAGCTCGTCTGCTCTGGACGATCAGCCTCTCCATGAAGGGGGCTGTGTTTACTCAGTCTGTCCATTATCACTATTCTGCCATTTATGGTGAACTCCATAAGAACAGTGAAACATTCCTAGTTGTTTTTGCGCTAAATTCATGCTCTTTTGAAATGGTACAATGGCTATGCAGTGAAACTGCTAAATTCGGCACTGGGGGATCATTTCAAATCTGAAGTACTGGAATACAGAACCAAAACCAACAAATGTTTCACTGTTTAATTACTTTAGGAGCTCACAATAGCATTATTGAGTTAACTGTGAGATTTTGTCACTTATTCCCTGTAGTGACTTTGTCTTTTGTTATTATTTGGTTTGGTAGTGCTTTTTGAAGTTAGCCTCAGTACCCTCTGAATGTGGGGACTTTTTTGGGCTTTGTAGTTTTGATGGTTGCTTTGTTTCCATGTGCTTCTAAAATGTAAAGGCTTTATTTTGGATATTGTAATAATGTAATTGGCCCAATTCAGCCCATAATACATTTTTGGTGCATTTATCTGTATTACAAGGAATATGTTGTATCTCAAGGTATTTCCCCCATCTTTATTTTATCTTGGTTGATTATCAGGTTACCAGACCAAACTTTACTTCCATATAGGGCAATAAATCTATTGAGGTAGATTATCAGTTAAGATTTAGCTTTTGATGGTGTTGCAAAAATATGGAAGTTCTATTTCTTGTTCAGTTTGTCAACGGTCCCTCTCCTAACATGCTGACATTGAACCATACTGTTTTGAAACCGGAGAAGCTTACCAAAGATAATTTCAGAGATTTTTTGAAGAATGTATCGACAAGATTCATTCCAACCACTGCAGTTTCACCAAGACAGCGAAGAAGCATGAGAATTGCATTTAACTGTGCCTTGCTTTCTGCTTCAAAAACATTGTTGTGAGAATTGACTGCTTACATATGTAATGTGGGTTTAGAAGCCCCAGTAACTATTGCGATCTGTCGCTGGCAATTATGTTAAACATGCAGCTACACTTTTCAGATATAGTTAAAACTACAAGTTTAGTACAATACTGGAGCCTAACTGTGCTTCATAAAGCAGTGTCTGCCTGTCTGCTGTACATTGTACATGAGCTGAATCATTTTTATTATTGGTCTTAAATTGCTTTAAAAAAAGACTGAAAATAGTGTCAATTACTAGCATATTCTCCGACAGCCATTTTGTTATGGAGGCGATAACGCATAGCATGATGCACTGGGGCTTCCCAGAAAGCATGTCAGCACTGGGGCTTTCACACTGATGCCCAGGGAACAGGCCTCTGGCCTTCTAGTGGAGACCACCTGGGTTCCTGGACTTGCTGACCTTGGCTCGTCGTAGCTGTCTCGTTCAGCTCATGTCTTCGCTCGCTGAATTGTCCTTCACATTCGTTTTACCGACGCAGGTTGTTGAACGGGTTTTCTGATGCTCTCATTTAGCCCATTGATGTGTCCCTGGCTGTCACTCTTAAGTTCAGCAATGCATGTTCTGGAGGTCCCCTTTCAGCTATTTGAGTTCATCTATGACTACTCCATGACTATGTTCAATAAACCTGGCCTCACACCTGGGACCTTTGTCTCTCCCTCTGTTCATCATTCTTTCTCTCTGTTTCTCTCTCTCTCGTTCTCTCTTTCAGTCTCTCCATTTGTCTCTGTCTCTCTCTTTCATTCTGTTGCTCTGTCTCACATTCTGTCTTTCTCTGTCTCTCATTATCTCTCATTCTCTCTCTCTCTTTCCCCGCTACTCAGAAGAGGTGATTGTGAATGCCTGACTGCTCTCTGCATTGATTTCTCATCTCTCCAGTTGGATCGAGTGGGATAAAGACACTGGTGGATGCACTCCAAAGCAGGACATTCCCCAGGGTAATCCACACCGGCGGGAGAGAAGCAGATTTTGAAGACAGTTTGAATGTTACCATCGTTCTTTAAAATAACAGTATTTATTATTTGAGCTGCTCTCCCAAACCCTGAGACTCTCAGTTGCATTTGCATGCAGAGGCCTCCTTAGCTCTCTTTGTCTCTCTCTCTCTCTCTCTCTGGTTCTTTATTCTACTGTTTCATTCTGGTCTCAGGAGTGTGTCTGTGTGTGCATGGGTGCGTGCCTGTTTCATCTGTTCTCTCTTATCAGGCCCCAGTGAGAGTGACTGATACAGCTTGTGTGTGTGTGTGTGTGTGTGCTTGAGTGTGTTTGCGTACACGCATTTGATTGAGACAGAGCAGCTCCACTGAACTTATTCCACCCTCTGACTGTGTCATCCACCCTCCGGGGAGATGGACAGACTGGCACTTGTTTGTCAGTTCTCTCCATCATGTTTAGGGTTAGTAGACTGTGCGTTTCACCTGGCTAAAAACCGGTGTTCAAAGCCTGTTCCGAAACCACTTCAAACGCATAGTAATAGGCCTGATAGAGCCACGCAAACGTGGCCAAACTGCGATTCGCGCGCTCCGCGACAGGGACAGCGGACACCGGCGGCATCCGTGCCATTTCGAATAGCGTTTGAACCCACCTGTGCCACGTGGGAACTCTCGGGCGGCTCGTTCGCTATTCACAAAGCGCAACGTGGAAGGCTGGCCAGGCGGGTCTTTTACAACCTGGAGGTGTGATGGAGACAGTGATTTCCTGTGAGCGGAGTCCAAATATTTATTGAGCTGTGGTTGGTTGATTGAAGGGTATTAGCCTGCTGCAGTGGCATCGATGCGACGTGTGTGTGTGTCCGGCCAGGGTACCAGGTGGGCAATAGAATACCATGCCGTCGCTAGAAACAACTGCCGCTTCCAACTCCAGCACAGTGGGTTTGATTCCCGGGACCAGCCTCAGCCTGACCGGCTGTCAAGATTTAGCGTGTTTCAAAGCCCGGTGGCCGGAACGAGGCGCAATTAAGGCATTACCATGTGGTTTGGCCACTGGGGAAGCCATTAGGGTTTGAAGAGTTTTTAATGGTCCTCTGGGCCGACCTGGGTGTCTCCTGTTTCCTCTCCCCCCTCCCTGTGGCATGAGGCTACAGCATGGTACCGCTCTAGGATCATCATCTCCTCCTCTTTCTCCTCTGCCCCTCCCCCCCCCGACGAGCCCGTAATGAATTCTAAATGGAAATGTGAGTTTGATGAACTCTGGGCCCCAATTAGAGCAATCCATTTTCCCTTAGTGCTGCCGCAGACTGAAATAGTCACGGATGACTTAGCCACTTTATGGTGCAGACGTTTTGCTATCCTATGTAGTGTGTGTGTGTGTCGGGGGGTGGTACGAGGGCAGGGTTGGGAGAGGGATGGTGTGTGTGTGTGTCGGGGGGTGGTACGAGGGCAGGGTTGGGAGAGAGATGGTGTGTGTGTGTTGGGGGGTAGTGTGAGGGCAGGGTTGGGAGAGGGCTGGTGTGTGTTTGTGTTGGGGGTGGTGCGAGGGCAGGGTTGGGAGAAGGATGGTGTGTGTGTTGGGGGTGGTGTGAGGTGGTGTGAGGGCAGGGTTGGGAGAGGGCTGGTGTGTGTGTGTTGGGGGGTGGTGCGAGGGCAGGGTTGGGAGAAGGATGGTGTGTGTGTGGGCTTGGGTGGGGAAATGCCTCGGGTGAGAGTGAACTGCATCAGTAAAAACAGACAAGTGTACTTTCCTTCTGGCACGGGGCTGCCTCGGCTTATGCCTGTCTGAATCTCCGTGGTCCGCGGTATCACCCGGGCGACCGCGTGCGCGTTCCCCTCCCTTCCTGGCGTGGCCGTGGGGGCAACAGGCGGGCACCCCGCGCCTCTGCAGATGGCCGCCGCCACGTGGGCACCAGCGGGCACCGGGGAGATGGAGCGAGGCAGCGACAATGGGCACCGCTCTGCCAACTCCCATTCCGCGCGTGGCACGAGCACGGCAGCTCATACCGGCTAATTACCGGGCTACTCCAACACGCAGTGTTACAGTCAAATCATGTCTCGCGATGGAACACAAATACGCTAATGGGATCCAATTATTTCCGAGTAAATAAATGGTGTGTTTGACACAATCCAATACTGTCTGCTTTAATTTGTTTTCATCCCCGCCCCCGGCGCTCCCGCGGCTGATCAGAGTGCCCCCAGACCGGCGCCGGGCTTCTGGGCGGAGACTCAGATCTAGCACTCATCCGCGAGGTGAGAATTAGGAGCCTGGCTAACGTCGGCGTTGGAGCGGACCACGGCATGAGTGGCAGGTGCGCGGGCTTTGGTGCCAGCGTGCCTGTTGTTGGCGAGGCACGGTGACAATCTCCCCGCTGCCATCCAAGCTGCCTCCGCCGGTTACCACCACGCAAGCACAGACGGGCCCGGACCGGCGCTCTCCTTTCCGTCCTTCCTCCATTCCTTCCTGGCCTCTTCCTTGTCCCCTCTCCTCTTTCCTCGTCTCCTCCCCTCTTGACATTCCTCCTATCCTCTTCGTTGTTTCAACCCCCGTTTTGTAACCGGAGCCGGTCAGGTGTGTGCGGAACGTTCCCAGGGAATATCCCGGCAGTATTTGGGAGGGTCCCCCGTCCGACGGCGTGTGAGTGAGACCGGAGCGAACTCCAGGCCGGGACCCAGATCCCCAGGCTGGCGTGATGGATGTTGCTCGCCTCCCCGCTCACCGTCTCCACCGGCGGCTCATCAGTCAGGCGAGCGTGTGCCTCCCTTGTCCACCGCCGTCTAGCTCAGCCCCGGGGGGGTCCCGCGCCCTCCCGCCCGGGCTTATCTCTGGGATTTACCGCGGCGCCCCGACTCCGTTACTGCGCGTGTAACGAGGGCCCCCGGACGTGGCAGACGATTGATCGGAGAAGCAGCCGGGCGCCACGGGGTATTGGGGTGGAGGGGTCGGGGTATCGTCTGCTGTTGGCCTGAGGTCAGCTCGGGCGGGGGGGGGGGTGTTCAGACCGAGAATTGTAAGACAGAATTTCATTATGGGGGACTTGGCTGGATGTCTCTTGGGGACGTTGTAATTGCAAAAACGTCCAGATGGATACAGACGATGGATCCACCCCCCCCCCCCTTCTCTCTCTGTCTCTCTCTCTCTCGTTCTTTCCTTTCCATATCTGTCTTTCTCTCTCCTCTCCTTTCCCTATCTCTCTATCTGTCTTTCTCTCTCCTCTCCTTTCCCTATCTCTCTATCTGTCTTTCTCTCTCCTCTCCTTTCCCTATCTCTCTATCTGTCTTTCTCTCTGACTCCGTCAGACTGACATTACCATAAAAGTGACATCCCTACTGTTCAGAGGGGATGATTTATGAAAAGCAGAGTTATTGCATTGGGCCCTTGGTTTTAGATAGTGCAGTCTCCCCCCTCGTACTGCAGGTGTGCTTAAACTAGATGCCTTCGCTCGTGTGTGTGTGTGTGTGTGAAGGTCCGCTGAGGGACATGGAGCTCCAGGGTGGAGTTTTAGCTCAGTGTGAGACTGCATCAGTGCACCTGTTCTGCTTTCTTTCTCTCTCTGGGTTCTGTAGGGACCAACTTAGTGGGGGGGGACACCCTCTCACATGTACGTGCGCTTTCACACACAGACACGCGTACGGGAAAACACAAGTTTTCACTCACACGCTGTCTTATGCACACACACAAACACACACTTAGAAGCTCAAGCTCCCTCTCTTTATTTGATTTACTAACTCCCTTCCTTGCTCATTCTCTTGCACAGATACGCACACACAGATTGTCTGGGAACCCAGCTGAACCCAGTGGGACTGCTTCCTATCTCTGTGTTCTACCTAATCTCTAATTTAGCTGTGTGTGTCCTGCGCCTCTGTCCTGTCTGGGTGTTTGGCAGCCCAAAGTGCACCATAGAGCGTGGTCCCCTGGCAGGGCAGGGCTTAGCATGTATTTACAACCTGAAGGTTACACACTGTAGACCAGCCCAAGGAGGTTACCTTACCAACCGATAGCAGGTTTCTCCATACAGTGAGAGAGGGATCGAAAGAGAATGAAAGTGAAAGGAAAAAACGATGTGACACAAAAACTATGAGATGGAGGCAAGGCACTGTGTATGGGGGGGGGGGGTCTCCCAGAGGGCGGCAGCCCGACGACACCCCGCCTCTCAGCTAGGCCATATAGACACACGTCCTCTGGCCCCAGACTTGAGCTCTGTTCTCTCGGTTCTCAAAGTCTACGCTGTGTGTTGAGCGCTCGCTCGCGTGTGTGTGTGTGTTTGTGTGTGTCTGCGCGTCACACCTCAGGCATGAGACGGAGTTCATTAGTTACTGTTGCTATCTCTCTCAGGCTTCTATCGGCTGTGTAATCACAGCGCTGTGCCCTAGATCAGATTGCGCGTGCGTGTGTGTGCGTGTGCGTGCGTGTGTGTGCGTGTGTGTGCGTGTGTGTGCGCATGTTGCCGTGCCTGCGGGGAGGAAGGCTGCCTGTAAGATCTCCCCGGAGGAGATCCAGCAGGAGAGATGGGCGGAGATGCAAGGAGAGGACGAGCCGAACCGAACGAGAGGGAACACGGCGCGATGCCGCTTTCCCAGCATGCCGTGCGCGGTAACCTCTCAGTCAGTCCTCCAGGGCTCGGCGTGCACTGAGAAGGGCTAGAGACGAATCAGCTCGCTTTCATTCGGCGTCTTCTGATAGGGCCGCTTCGTTGCGAGAAGCCCTCGATTCTTCCATCCTGTCGATGATGGTAGTGGTCTAATTGGTTTCCGTGGAGACCACACGTACTCCTCCAACATGCCATTTTGGGAGGAAGTTAGCATACGGTCTTGTCCAGAGCGGCTTCTGTGATCATGAAGGGTGAATCAAGGGCAAAACCACAGATTGTTCACCTTGTCCTTGCTCAAGGATTCGACCCCGCAACCCTCCTGGTTCCTAGCCCAATGATCTAACCACTAGGCCAGCTGTCCAATTTGGTGGGGTGCATCTCAATAGTCTGAACGCACCACTTAGTTGGTGGAATTTCAATAGTCTAGAGACCTCCACAGGGATGCATCCCAGTAGACGAACAACATGTGTTAGGGTGAATCTCAATACACTGAACAAACTGATTACTACTGGGGGGGGAGTCTCAATAGATGCTGTAAATGGAGTTTTACATAACAATGTAAATGATCCAGATTCTCATACCAACCTCTTTGGACTATTACCTATGTATCTCACCGCATTTTGGGGTTGAGATTTGAGTATGATGTTTGCGTGGTGTCAACCACTAATCATCAGCACTGCATTTTGCATTCAGAAGTACAAAAAAATTCTGAATGTCACGAAAACATAAAAAAATAAGAAAAATATCCCACTTAAGGATACTTGAGTAATCACAATGAAGTGCTACCCAAAAATAGGATTATTTATCAATCCAGGGTCTAGTAGACATGCTTTCAAGATCAGAGTGACCTTAACAACATGTTGCTAACCAAACAAACAGGTGAGTGACAGCCACAATCCCCTAGCATGACTTACCTTGACAACATGTATGAACAGAACGTTTATCTAAACGCTGTTCCATTACCCAATCCAGTATGTTCATTTTTCTTTAGAGATTTCATGGGTGACTTGTTATGTTCAGAAGGTCGAGCTCTTTAGTCAGGGAAGGTGACACAGCAGCAAAGCTTTTACTCTGCAATTCGACACGACAAAACTCAAACACCTGTCCACCACTCCCTAGCAAGTGACAGTCGACTCGGCTGTGATTGCGCTCTGTGGCGTTTTTGGGACTCTTGGGAGTTGTTGAGGTCCTGATTGGTTGACTAGTTGGATTAGTGTTCAGTTCGGGAGTGTTGGGTGGTTTGTGGTTTAGCTACAGGTTACATTCCAACCGGTATGTGGATTTGAATGGTAAGCGTGTTAATGTTGGTTTAGCTTAATAGGGAATGTGTGTGTGTGTTCATTTATCTGTGGGCTTGTGTGTTTGCGTGTGTGTTTGTACGAATGGTGTGTGTTAGAGACTGGCTCACAGGGTAATAGCGGGTGACAGGTAGAGAGGAGATGGATTGCCTGATTAGTGTCCTGGCAGCTCCTCTCCTCACAGATGGGGCTGTTAGCTTCGGACAGCTGCCCTCAACACACACACACACAAGTATGCACACGGGCACACGTAGGAACACAGGCACTGAAACCACTCCTTCTACCACCACTGAAACCACTCCTTCTACCACCACTGAAACCACTCATTCTACCACCACTGAAACCACTCCTTCTACCACCACCACTGAAAACACTCCTTCTACCACCACTGAAACCACTCCTTCTACTGCCACTATAACCACTCCTTCTACCGCCACTGAAACCACTCCTTCTACCACCACCACTGAAATCACTCCTTCTACGACCGCTAAAACCACTCCTTCTACAACCACTGAAACCATTGCTTTTACCACCACTGAAACCACTCTTTCTACCACCGCTGAAATCACTCTTTCTACCACCACTGATCCACTCCTTCTAACGCCACTGAAACCACTCTTTCTACCGCCACTGAAACCACTCTTTTTACCGCCAGTAAAACCAGTCTTTCTACCGCCAGTGAAACCACTCTTTCTACCGCCACTGAAACCAATCTTTCTACCGCCACTGAAACCACTTCTTCTACCAACATTGAAACCACTCCTTCTACCACCCGTTAAACCACATGTTTTAAAGTGCCCTGCTCAATGTCATGTCATCCTGTCCTGGTCTTCTCCCTCCCTCGCTCACTCGCTCTCTCCCTCCCCCAACCCCTCCCCCATTTCCTCTCTATTTCCCCCCTTTTGCTCTATTGCTCTCTCCACCGTCCCCATTATTATCCTCCCTCTCTCTTCCACTATCTCTCTCTCTCCCCCCCCTCTATGTATTGTATGGCAGGGCGGCTCGTTAGTCAGTATAATTACAGGGGAAGGGAAACAGATTAGGGCATTTACGCGCCAGGATGTTTACACACTCCGGACAGACATGCTGCCTGTATCACTGTGTAGGGATTACACACACAGACACACACACATGGTCGGGCCTCAATGAAATGAACCCAAACACACACGTACACACAAATAAGCACTTTCATCATTGATCTTCATGATCATGCGGCATCAAAATGAATGGTCAGGCTGAATTGATCATTCTGTAATTACTAGTGAACATTAACACTAATTATTTCTAAAATAGTTTGATTCAAACACCTTTTACATAGAAAACTGTAGGTCATGCAGGCATTATTTAATAGTATGGAATTGCTATGTCACATGTCATATGTCTTTTTGGAAACAAGTCTTGAAGTCTGCTCTTCTGGAGGTTGACGCCAACATGCAGTACATAATGCAGTATAATATTGATATAAATAGACTAAGGGATGACGTGAGATACTTGTTTCATACATACATTTTTAAAGTGCATTTCTTTTTTTTTAATTCCAACTAATTAAGGGAACAAGTAATCATCATAGTATAACACAGAGTCAATAACATTTCAGGGATATACATTTTTCTGGTTAGGAAGCGAAGGTAATCAAAGTTACTCGTTTTGGTACAAACAAAAGTGACAACAGGTGCACTGGAGAGTCAACAGCAAGACAACTCCCAAAAAGGAAAATGTTTTGCAGGTGGTGGCCACAGACAATTGCTCTCTACTTATCCATCCTGACTGATCTCTAGCTTAGGATTTTGCTAGTGTACTTGTCCGTACTGGTAAAGGAAAGTAAGATATATAAAAACACAATTTAGATTGAAGAAAAGAACATGGGAAGATTAGCATGTCCTTAGCTATTTCAATGCAATTGCTGAATGCATAAACTTTCTAGCAGCAAAACAGGTCCTCTTTTAAAATGCGTTTAAGAACATTATCGCGCCCTACTCTCACAGGATCAGTGCCGTTGGCAATTAGTTGCCTCACTGTACTATATTGTCAATAACGTCATGCTCTCATTTATTTCTTTGTCGATCTTCATAAACATCAAATACATTTTGCTGACGCCACTCTAAGGGGCAAAGGCTTGTTTTCACCGGCCCGCAAACCTCGTCCTCCCAAGGATATTACCTCCAGGCTTCAAACTGACACGTCCCGGGGCGCCACAGCCAATCATGTGAGGCCATTCCCCTGGGAGTACAGAGGACGCAGTCGCCTGATTGGTTCCCCCGTCACATCCGCCTGTCACACTGTGTCACGGCCTGTCCCGTCCAGGCTCATTGTAATAACATTACTGCACTCACAGGCATGCTCTCAAACGCACACATACACACACACACACTCTCCATGACATCCATCAAAGTAATCAAAACACTCGTGGAGGAGCGGCAGGGGGGAAGGAGGGATAATGGTGTTTTAAGGGAGGCTGCCACTTTCATTACTCACATTATCATAATGAAATCGAATGCATGCACACCTTCACCTGTAGCCGCGTGCAGGAGGGAGAGAGGAGACTTACGTCCATGCAAACCTCTCCCTGTAGAGGCTCACCGAGAGGCCTTGTCTTTATCTCGCCACCGTCTAGCGAGGCTCAGCCCCGAAGCCAGTAGAACCTTAGAGGGCCTATCTGACAACGGAATTGAAATATGGTGAGGTGCCGTTCATGTATTATGTATCTGTCCACGCTATCGAAGATCAAAGACAAATGTTTCGGATCTCAGCGCGTGTTTCCGCGCAAGCGTCACGCATTACAGTCTCAAACGTGCACACGCACACACACCCACACATCCACACCCACACCCACACACACACACCCACTCACCCTCACACACCCACACACCCACACACACACAGCTGTATAAGGAATGTTTCAGGTTGTCATGCGTGTCACTTCCACAGTCTGAGAGAGGGGTAATAAGGGGCGACCATATGTAATGACACCCCCCATCCACAAGGTGACCGGGACACACTATGGAGACCCAACCCCACTCCCCTGTCCTCCCCCCTTTGCTTTCACGCTCTGACTCTCCTTTTACATCTTTTACTCGCTTCAGTTTGATCACTTTGTTATGATTGATACTCATTTTAATATGAGTCCAGACCACATCGGGACCCTTCTGCCTGAGTGTGAGGATTCATTGTCACTTTCATTCTGATAAATATGTTTAATGGACAAAGAATGATGTGGTTGGGTTTATCATTGGAACAAGTTATTTTACCAAGATAGCCTTTTTCATTTTTTCAGGTTACTTCAGTCTGCCCTTTTTAACACAGTGTTGATTCTTGGAAAATATGTATTTTAATGTGTCTAGCACCGATTGCCGTGGATATGTACTCTCCTCAAGCAGTGTTGGTGAATGCTGTCGGTCTTTTGATTAATGAGTGGATTTAGGATCACAGGTATACAGGTTTCAAATTTGTTCCTGTTATTTGTCATTTGTTTGTTTTGTTGCTGTTATTTTGTAATTCCTATTCCCATTATTTATTGTAGTGAGGGAGATTTGGACCTTTCATGACTGTCTGAGACCGATACATGCCAATCTGGAATTTTTAGTCTAATCACGCAATGTATGATGCTGTACAGTTGGCTGGTCGTAGAGTTTATACCTCTCAGAGGTAAGGGGGAATCTCTGAGAGGTATGGACTTAATTGGAATGACTTAACATTACACCGTTCTATGTGGCAGTACCATACCTCAGAACCACTATACAATGCGGGATGCATTCACACACTGTGGGTTTACTGATTTACTGGGGGTTTGATCATTGAAATTATTGGCATATGATATTATTGAAGTAAATTGTTGTATTTTAAATTGTACACTAGACTACTTCGAAAGAGTTTAAATGTTGGTGTGCACCATATTCCACAGTAGTACATGGTGCTTCTTTTATTGTAATTTGTTGATTTTATGACCTTCTATATTTGCACTCATTGTTTCACTAATGAATCATTTTGTCAATCGAAACCCAACCTTTTATTGTAGTATTTACATGTGTGTCTGCTGTCATTATTTATACCACTGGGCTTTGACTGGTCTTTCCTGAATGAACTGCCTTGTATAACCCGTTGGTTTTAGTTTAAAATGCCTCACTAAACTTTGATATTTGTACACAAAGCTATTTGTTCTGGTCAGTCTTGAGTTTGCTGTGGCATGTGTAAGCTAGGCTGGGGGAAGTGAGAAGCCAGTATAGATGTCGTTAGGTTGGCCCGCTCAACCATGCCATCGGCCATGGCCAGCCTTGCCAGTCTGTGCCAACCGGTGCCAGCCGGCATATGGGGCCAAACGGGTGCCAGTGTACCACTTAACAGAGAGAGTACAGTGTTTATTACTACACACTAACAGTATGTAGCACACACACACATGCCATCGTGTGTGTGTGGAGGAGTCGGCGCCAGGCAGACTCAGTAAAACTAAACTAAAGAGTTGGAGTTGTTTCCTACACGGTGCTATATGGTATAGTTGGTTAGACCACTGTCTGTGTGAGAGGGAAATCCATGCATATTTCATATGATTGTCACCCTTATTTCACTGTCTTCCATCACTGAGCGGAAATTGATTACCACCATTTCCAAAAGTTTCAACAACAATTTTATTGATGACATTTTCCCAACCTTACTTTGCTAAAGCTTAGCCTACGAGCGTGCACACAAAAACACACAACAGCACACACACTCACACACGCGAGCACACCTTTATATACTCTCTGAGCTTCACATCGCAAATGCATATCTCATTTTACGTTCACCTTCCATTCTTGCATAAGTGTGTTCTTTCTCTCTCTCAGGCAGAGGAGCAGAAAACACGAGCATAACAGACAAGAGTGGCTAGCTCTCTCAGTTCCCGAGTATCAGAACCAGAGACCTTGATCTTCTTGTTTACTTAGTATTTCTGTCAGGGCTGAAGGAGAGGCGAGAGGAATGGATGGGGGATTCGGGGAGAGAGAGGAGATCTGGAATGAAGAGGGCACTAGCTGGCTACATGGCTCTGTCAATGCTCTTATACACTCAACAGAACTTCCACCCTCTGGTAACTTTTCAAAGGCCCCTTAATGGCCTTTGAAGCAGGCATCAAAACGCACATTTTTTTTCTTCCTCTCAAGCTCTCCCTCCATTTTTGCAAGAACTAAGAAGGAATGCTCAGAGGGGATGGACGGCTTCTCTGCCTTGTGTACATGCGGGTGTGTGTACGTGTGTGTGTGTGTGTGTGTGTGTGTGTGTGTGTGTGTGTGTACACGCGCGCGCGCGTGAGTGAGGGAGGGAGAAAGAGACGTCTCAGTTGTTGAGTAATGTGTCTGTGTGTTTTAGCTCTCTCTTTCTCGCTCGCCTCTGGCTGGCTGTTGGTCTGGCTGGCTGTGGGTCTGGCTGGCTGTTGGTCTGGCTGGCTGTGGGTCTGGCTGGCTGTGGGTCTGGCTGGCTGTGGGTCTGGCTGGCTGTTGGTCTGGCTGGCTGTGGGTCTGGCTGGCTGTTGGTCTGGCTGGATGTCTTACCGTCTGGTTGGTGGGCAGTGGCAGCCTTAGACCTCCCCTGGCTCAGACCCCTGATTGCCTGGGACCATCGACGGGCGTGACGGTGGACATGCCACCCAACTGGAAATGCCGCTGACTGTGAAAAGAGGAAACGTGTTACTCCCTGAGAGTGTGCGTTTAAATGTGCGTGTGTGTGTCATCTTTCTGGCTCTGGTAAGTCAGAACATGAGACAACATCCTCTGGCCCACATAAATAAAGGAAGGGCCAGCGTTCAAACGATGAGCCGATACCTGGGGGACAAAAAGAAAAAGCGCTATGAAAATGGCTGGCCTCAGACCATGTTGTCGGGATTGATTAGTAACAACTGCCATGTGGTGTCTGAGGGTAGATCAACACATCTCTGCTGCCTCCAAGGCTCAACAACCCAAGCTCTCCTCCACAGCAGCACAGAGGTATGTACTGTTTATTGGGGAATAAGGGAATACCTCAGACAGACCTAGGGAGAGCGAGAAGGAGAAATGAAAATATATTTTTCTATAGAGATGGATGAATGAGAGATAAGTATGTAGTGTGAGTGTGTGTGTGTGTGTGTGTATGTATATATATATATATATATATACAGAGAAGGGTAAAAGAGCTAAGGCAATACTTGAATAAATGAATGGAGGAACAGTTAATAAATAACCCTCGTTGGCCCAGTTGACCTTGATTTTGATCGAGCAGGACGAATGGAAGACTGTTTTTCCGGGATGACAGGGCCCTCCTCCACAGGGCACAAGGGTCACTGAATGGTCTGATGAGTATGAAAAGGAATTGGATCATTCGCTGTGTTATCGGCCGACGCCGGGTCCCGACCCATGTGAACACCTTGGGGAGATTTGGGACTGTCGCCGGTGCTCTCCGCCACGCAGCGGAGTTCCAGAGACGTGAAGAATCCATGCCGAGTCACCCTGAAGCTTCTGTGGCGGATGGCCGTGGCCCTACACAGTACCGGGGCGTTTCGTGTTGGCTCCGCCTTCAGTCACCCAGCCGGCTGTATCTAATCACAGTGACGACATCGACGCGTGTCATGTCATCGTTTCGACGTCTTATTCCACGAGGCGGAAAATAGTCCAAATAAAGGAATTCCCTTTGAATGAGTAGGCGCCCAAACTTTGGCCTGGTAGTGTGTGCTCAAAGAGAGGAGTCAGATAGAACGTCTGTAAGGGAGGCTTCCGTGGTAGATGCAGGGGGGAGAGAGAAGGAGGCGCATACTTTTTTTCCTTTTTTATCCTACTTTAATGGGATCCGCAGTGCACTTAAAGGGTGATCTCTGATCCATATAACCACATGTCACCGTCTACCGGCACACACCGCAGTACCACGTCACTCGAACCGATCCAGCGGGCGCTTCAGATAAGTACACCCAACCACTCCTCTTCGACCGGAGGGAGTCCAAGAGAGAGAAGTAGAGAGACAGAGAGTGGAAGAGGTTGGCAGAGAGAGCAAGGGCGAGAGAGAAAGGGAGAGAGTTGCGTGGGAGGGTGAGCAAAGGCGAACTCCGCTCAGCTCCTCAGGGTGAGGTTTGCTTTTGTAATTCGCCCCGAGGTTCCGGTTTGTCTTAGATAAGAAAGGGTTCGGGTGAGGGAGAGGGTGAGGTAGAGAATGGGTAGAAAGAGACAAGGGACACTTTCAGGATATGACCATGGGGGGTGAAAGTCAAGCAAACCTCTCTCGTTGGCCTCTGCAAGAGGCGAGAATTGATTTTCTCAGAGCCTTGCGACACACGTCTCTGTTAACTGTAGGAAAGATACACATCTCTCTCATTGTCTCGCTCTCTCTGCTACAGGCTTTGTTTTGAAATAGCAAGTGCTACAAGCGTTCCGCCATTGTCCTCACTCCCCGTTCAGAGCGCTAACAGTGGCGCGGGTCCAGTGCCAGGCCATCCATGCCCGTGTTTTGGGTGAAAAACTTGCAGAGACAATTCACCTGAGCTCACTGTAGTCAGGCGCGAAAGTAAAAGGTGACAGTAGCGATTTCAAAACGTGTAAACTCTCTGTTCACATTGAGCACAGGAACTTGTACTGCCCAGTGACTCTCTTGACATTTCCGCGTTAGAACCACTTTATCTGCAAATTGAATGACATTAGAGCCGAGATCGATCACAGAGCACTCTGAGCAGTCTTTGGCGTGCTCTCCTAGATTTTCTTCAGAATTTCTTAAGTAGGATTTTCGAGACCCCAGGAATCTCGCTCTCCCTCTCTCTCCCTCTCTCTCCCTCTCTCAGGCGCACGTACACACGCACAAGAATGCCGCACGCACACACACACCTTTCGTAGACTTACCAGAGAAGGTCAATGTGGCCATTCAGGCGAGGGCGTAGTGAACAATGCCAGCCAATAAACTGTGTTGAGTTACAACCGGTTTGGGCCAATCGTAAATCGGATTCTTTTGCAAGGTCCGTATGGGCCTGGTGGGGCCAAGCAGAGCGGGTCCTCGTAAATTGACCCAAAGTTCTGCACACATGCTTTATGGCAGGAGAATCAGCCTGCAAAATGAACGGAGGGGACCGACCTTGTAAATCAAATAAAGGAGGTGTGAGAGAAGGCATTGCGGGAACGAGAAGAGGAGCCTGAGGTGTTGGATCATCCGTAGATGATTCTGGGATGACTCAGGAAGTATTAAGGACAAGGCTACCGGAGAGCGGATGTTCTTCCTGTCTGAAGAAGTGTCCCTTGTGTAGAGAACAATGTTAATGGGCAATGTAGAAGGCTCACCAACAGTACTCTTGTCGCTGTACTCCAGGCCCAGGGCATACATACAAGTTAATGTTGGTGTGTCGTACAGGAGGTGAAAGGTTCACGAGAGCGACTGAACTGTACCGCAGGTGCAGTTGTTTGAGTGACACAATTACACTGGTGTTTGTTTTGGGGCCCAGAGAGTCTTTGTGGTGCCCTGTGATGGTCTCACAATCCCACATATCTACCACGGTCCTACCACGGTCCCACATATCTACCTCAGCACTTGGCGTGGGTCCGTGCGTGGTGGGTAATGAACACCGTGGGCCATCTCCGCTTAATTGGTGGAACGGCCTGCAAGATTATCTAGCCTGGGTACCCAGGGGACGAAGATCTGCAACACAACGGACCGCTAATCCCTCGACCCTGAAGGACTCTGGCCCAGGCTAACGGTCCTCGCCCCTCCTCTCTTTCCTCGGTCTGTCTCACCTGTCCCTTTGAGACCCTTTGTATCTCACCCTCTCTCCCTCAAGTCTCTCTGCTACCGGGTTGTACCGGCGGACCAGGAGAAGACGCGTTTCAAACATCGCTGTCCAACGACGACTCAAAAATAAATGTTAGTGGGTTTAGCACGTTTATAATGAGGAATAACTCTCACCCTGAGGCGTGCGAATGAGTGGAATCCTATTCAAGAATATCCGTAGCTGTAATGGCCGCCGATGGTTTTAACCGGGGCGTGAAGAAAAGCTGGATGACACCTAGTCGTTTTTAAAATGAATTTGTCAAATTATTTTTATCTTTGATATCGGAGACAGTAGTGTAGATAGGTAGGAGAACATAACGTATTTGTTGTTTAATTTTGTGTGCATGTTACTGTCTGTTTGTTGGTGTGCGTGCGTTGGCACAGATGGTACAAGCGAGGCCCTTTATGCCCCTCAGGGTTGGGTAATTAAAATCCTTCAAATCTTTACGTCACGTCGGTTTAGATTAGCCACGCAGGAAGGAGATCTATCCGACTGGCATGTTGCACCCTACACTCTTTGCTACTGCTCAGTCCACCCAGATCTGAGCTTTTTATTCTCCTCTGAACTTTTGGTGCTTCCCATCTTACTTCGATTCGGTGTGCCACGTTTGCTCATCCAAGATGGCCCTGGAGCCAGAATGTCAAAGGGTTTAAGCAAAAAAAAAAACTTTCGAGCAAGACTGCATCAGATGTTGTTATGGGGCATTTTTCCGGGCTCCGGCAATGGTGGCTCATCACGGAAAGTTTTCAGAACTGGAACAGCAAAACAGATGCAGACCATCCTTCCCTGTAAACATTTGCCTGACAGATGGGGTAGAGTTAAACCTTGTGTCTCCATCTCTTTCTCTCCGTCACACACCGCTCTTTCCCGCCGTCCCCCGAGGCGGACTGGTACAATCACGCAAAGACACCTCTGGCAGTCGTAATTAAACAGCACATCTGCGTGTGCCCGTCACATCTGGAGCAGGTGCCACCACGCTGCCTGGTGCTGCCTGAGTCACAAAGCCCCGGTCCCCCGTGACGGAACTGGGACAAAGGGTGGAGGGCGGTGGGGGTGGGGGGTGGGGGCGCTTCTCGGAGGACTTTGGTCCACAAACTGCGTTACAAACTCCACGGATCAGTGTGAATTCTGACTCCCTTAGCCTGTCCGGTTTCATTGCCCATAACTCTAATTGTACATTGTAATTTCCATTTTGTGTGTGTTGTGTGCGTTGTGTGTGTTGTGTGCGTGGGTCCATTACTCTGACGTCCGAGTTCCTGACTTGAGGCGTTCAAAATTGAGGTTAGCTTTAAAGTTACCTAGAGTTCTGCTCGATGGTCACCCACTCTTTCTTTTTTAGTTTTACGTCACATCAACCACAACATTTCCAGAATTGCATTTCCTGCATGTGGCCTTGTAACATTGGCTTGGTAACATTGTGTTTGGTACTAACGTAAAATAGTACGGAATATGTCCACGTTCATATACAGCATCATACGGATGTGTCATTGAGTGGATTCTCCCCGCCAAATAACCCCCCCCCCCACTCACCCCCTGATCCCCATGTCCTCTCAGGAGTCCTTCTCTGACAGTTCTGCCCTGAGCTCTGCTATCCATCTCGGGGAGGGCCTCAAGACCCACCGCAATTACTCTTTAGTGCTGACTGCACATGCACGGCATTGTGGGACGCACGGCGGGCCCCCGCCTGACACTGGAGGAGGGGCGGAGCTTAGTCACTGAAGGTAGAGATGTAATGGAGGACATGCATTTCAGGGAGTTGTATCCACGAGGCC
>JACXGK010002339.1:36032-55979 GCA_016801125.1 Novumbra hubbsi | reverse complement strand
GGGGGGGGGGGGGGGGGGGGGGGGGGACAAAAAAATTACAATTGTGGTTCCTATCATCATTTCTTCCTCTCTGTTTCTTTCACTCACTCAAAACACACACACACACACACTATTCCTTTATTTTTCTTATCGATACACATACTCTCTCATCCATAATTGTTTGTGAGTTGCACTTACAACACACCTCCGGTTACAAACACTCACATTCTGCACAAGACCATAGAGAAGCGCATTTTATTTCATTTTTCGATTATTATTATTCTCTCTTACAGTTTCAGGAAGTGGTTTTGTTGTGCACATTTTCCGGGGCAGTCATATATAATGAAACCGGCAAGAGAAGCGTGCAGGTAGCTTTAGAGACTAACAGGCATTCAGCAGGCTAATTAGCAAGCTATAGGAAGTAGCTGGACCATTTCCACAACAATTTTATTGTTAGACTAGATACAATTAAAAACAGTAACTATTGCTTTACAATATCAAGTCAATGTAATAATTCAAGCTCCATCATCGATATGCTTGTCAGCTCGCCTATATCAACCAAGTGGTGGAGTTTAGCTTATACAAGAACGACTTCTAAACACGTGGTAACAGAAGTAGTAGTCGCTTCAGTGCTATCCATGTACCCTTAACTAAATTATTAGAGTCAAATAAAACTCCCTGTGTTGACAGTATCCATCAGAAATAGCAACAACAGATCCTAGTTCATTTTTTTAAATCACTAAAATTATATTGTTAATTTTCTTTATTTTTATCGTTACAGTAATTTATAGAACATTTCAAATACAAAGTGTGAAGCAAATGAAATATGCTACTGTGTATCAATTTCTACTGTATACTGGATACACCTTCCAAGATCCTGATCGTTGACCATACTGCATTCGCACATTGGCAAGTACAAATGTTACCTACCTTTTCATTATTTGAAAGACTGAAAGGCTGAAATTAAGAACAGAAGAGATGTATAAGAGTGCATTGAATGCAATCCATTTTCTTTTCATGCTGTGCTATTTTGAATGTTGCCTGAATTATTATGTTTAACGTCAAGGACATTTTCTATATAAAGTTGAGCCGACAAAAATGTTGTAACAAAACAACAAAAATGATTGTTTTGACCTATCAATGAAAATCAGTGTTGTTGTCTCTGTCTATTATCTATATTTTGCAATAACATGTTTTTATACCAACCAATTTTTGAATTGTTAGTTTAATCATCTGTTATATTAATAATAGAATGTTAGCCAGAGTGCTTTGAGCGGCAGGGAAGCTTGGTGGTTAGAGCATCTAAAAGGTTGCTAGATCCAAATCCCAAGAGGATAGCACAAATAGATAGCACAAGTAAATATGCTGTTCAGTCCATGAGCAAGGCATTAAAATTGCTGTCAGCTCCCTATTGAAAAAATGTGTTCATTTAGTCTCAGTTCTAGCTGGATAGTCAACCTGAGGCAATGGTTCACAGTCATGCCACATACATTTATTTTCAAATAAATAGCTACTTACAGTGGGGCAAAAAAGTATTTAGTCAGCCACCAATTGCGCAAGTTCTCCCACTGAAAAAGATGAGAGGCCTGTAATTTTCATCACAGGTACACATTTTAACTATGACAGACAAAATTAGAAAAAGAAATCCAGAAAATCACATTGTAGGATTTTTTATGAATTTATTAGCAAATTATGGTGGAAAATAAGTATTCTAGCAATAAAATGGAGCATTATACTTATATGAGAGACGGTCTACAAAACCCATATTTCAGTGACATGTTCAATCAACAGTCTGTTGTCCAGGACGTTAACTTTATTTTGCTGCTTTTAGCAATGACAAAAAAATACAACTTAATGGTTTGAGAAAATGCCCCACCCACATATTGCAAATTCCCACGATGGTATCAGCCGAAAACAAATGCCTGTAAACAGTTAGGTATTATCTTTGGAGCTTGTCAGATATTTGCTTTGCTCTTTGTAGACAATGTGCCTGGTATGAGCCCAGCAGAGATAAGAAAGACTAGGATCAGACCTGGTGCCGTTGCCAGCGTGTGTTGCCACCTACGCCAGGAACAAATTGCCATTTCCTGACGGGCACCACATGGGGTTCTGGGATGTTCTAGAATATATACATGGTGTATTACAAGGGAAAGTACACTGCTGCTCTATTTCCATTACTATGGTATCAACATATACATATGTGCTGTTACCATTTACATCTGCCGCAAACATTGCAGCGTTTCACTGGTAGTAAGTGGACCACCTACATCTACTGGCTGTTAATGTTCCAAATGACGTTTGTTTTGTAGTATTTCCTGCAGCATTTGAGTTTTTTTAGGAGTTTCTGTTAAGGAGTGTGAATTAAGATTGGTCTTGCTAGGGCTTTTGCAGTGAATTGGGACGTGACCCACGTTTACGCCGGCCTTTCTTAAAAGGGAGTGCAACGCCCCGCGCATGAACACCCGTGTGAAATGATAGAAATAAGGTGTGGGGACATGAGTGCAAGGGAGGAGACAACACAAAAAGGGGTACCGTGTAGGGAATTTATTTCCCCTGACAAACACGGTAGAAGTGGGGAAAGGGGCTGGACGGTACCAAAGCAAAGAAAAGTAAAATCAGAAACCGCCTAACCAAAGCTTACCTAACAAAATGATACTTTCCCTGGCTACTCCACTAAACACAAGGGGTGGTCTGCCCAGGTCTTAGCTAGTGTGCATAGACAGTCAGTACCTACAGAGATGTATACCCACGGGCCTCTTTCCTACACACTCCCAGGGTGCGGTCCCCTACCCCCTTGTGAACAAACAGAGGGTTAATACGGAAAACAAAAGACACCTGGGTCAAAAAAAATGAAGACTAATGTACAACTTAAACAGAACAGGTACCAAACAAAACACCAGGCAAAACCCCAACTCCCTACTAACAAACACTAACTAATCTAATTCCAGCTCCAAAAAACTAATAAGCACATGGGCAGCGAGACTAACAAGTACAAAGGGGTCATAGACCAACAGACAGAGATCCGATGGAGTGGTGAATGCAGGGTTTTTGAACGACTGAAGGAAGGACGTGATTGGATGATGAGGACGGGAACCAACTGAACACAATAAGGGGAGGGAGATGAGCTTGACTGATGGCACCTGTGCAGATAAAAAAGGAACAAACAGAGCACACAAAAACACACAGCAACACAGACACTGGAGAATGTAACACCCGCCCCAAGTGTTTTGCAGTGAAGTGGGAAACAAGTGTCTGCATGTGTTGCGTGCTGTTAATTGGCATAGACTTTGGTTACAATTGTAGAAAGCATTTACACATTCCCATGTAACTACTTGACCCACCCCTAACTATTTAAGGGAGGAACTCTTACTGGATGGCAGAGTTAAAAACCTTCCAACTGAGCGACACATCGCCAGCCCGAACCGTCTGTTGCTGTTAGCTGGACACGTGCTCCCAAAAGGAAATGACCTTATCGTAAGGAAAGTTGGTGGAACTACCAGCAGACATTAGCTGAAAACATTGTGCTGATTGCCTGTTTTATGTCCTGGGATTGAAGATAATGAGGTAATGAGCTGATAATGCCCTAGACCACGGACACAGCACAGCTGACATGGATTACCCCTAAGGACTAGCGGCAGATGATCGACAGTTGAACCAGTCATCTGTCAGAGAAAATGCTCTCCATAAAAACTCTGGACGGGACAAAGCTTATTTTCCTGCATCTCAAGTGATATTGACCCAGTGGCGTTCTGCCCTGGCTAACGTTGCTTTGAGTTATACCTTACCTGACAACACTTACCTGCCACCACACCAATGTTCATGGTGGTGCAATATTCATACCGTAACCTAGTTGCATCCTGGTGCCACAATAACATATTTTGATCAGGTTCAATTAATCAATAACATGGTTGAACTCTCCTGGCACACATTCTCAGAAACTGCTGCTGTGGAGCGTAATTGTCAAACTCCTCTGATCACTCCATTATCTACGGCAGGGGTGCTCAAAATTTACCCTGCGAGATTTGGAGCCTGCTGGTTTTTCCCTTCAACCGTATCATTAATTGCATCCACCTGGTATTCCAAGTCAAAATAAGACCCTGATTAGAGGCTTGCCGTGACAAAATGGAGTGGATTATGGAAGTGCAGTCATCACCTTGAAAATTTTAATTCAAGATACATTTTCTGTGGGATATTTTTTGATTCAGACAAATTGTGCTTGAATGGCTAGAAACATCCTTTTGACCCAGCACTCAGACAACAGAGTAGGCACTGTCAGAAAAATAAATATAAAATAGAGACAAGTACAATTTGAAAGCCTTTACACCAGGTAATGCCCTCCATGCTTTATATTGTTTAAATGCACACTTACATTCATTGGTCTGTATCTAAGTGGATGTTTTTATCTTTTTAACAATTGCTTCACCCTAGATTAGATTACTATTTTAAGCTCTGTGCTTTAATGGATCTCTCCGCCACCACCAGGGACTACAATCTCCCACTGCTTTTAAGATGAAATGTATAAAAGATGCTGTCAAAGAAGATACAAGTTGATTCCTGATGTGTGTGAATTAGTTATTATGTTGCCAGATATAATTGTCTTGGCCCCAGCATTGTAGCTTGGTCTTTGCATTGGTTGGTCTTTTAAGATGCAACAATCGCCTGTACAATCCATCTCTGCGTCTGTTATTTTGGATGATAGACTTGCATTAATCTACTTTTCTGGCAAACTAATTTGAGAAGAATCCGCAAAAATCTGATCTGTTCTGAGTTAACATTGTCACTTTAGTCAAGGAGCAAAAGGAGCTATGGGGATTTAGTTGAAGTTACTCTGGAACCAACCTATATGGTGGGTATATATTAGTAGGTAGACAAACACTTGTTGTAACATATGAATATACATCTGGTGGGTATATACTAGTAGATAGACACACACACTTGTTGTAACACATATACTTTACACTGACTCTTGTCCGCTGTTGCCTGAGACAGGAAAGACTTGCCATTGTCTCCTGGCACATATCAATGCAGCATTAAAGTGGATATGGAATTAGGGGGTCTAAAGACACTGTGGCCCCATAGCCAAAGATAACCCCAGACATGGGCCAGGCAGAAAAGGACTCCATCCACTTAGCCAAGCACCAGACGTCCAAAGAACAGCAAACCATCCTTAGCACAGCCCACAGTCCTCTTCCGTCACATATGCAGAGATTTGTGATTTCAGTGTGCTGATGTTCACCTTCTCAACTCTGCACTGTAAAACAATCAATTTACATGAATAGTCCAGCAGCCCGGTGCCAGAAACATGTAAAAGAATTACAAGCACAAACTATATTAATAATCTGTAAAGATGTACAGTATAAAGTACATTTCTGTGAAACACTCAAGAAAAGATGTGTCATGAAATCAATGAGGAAGTGCAAATAGTTCTCTTTTTATGTAATATCAGGTTTAATAAAGGTAAACAACTGAAATTATTAATCTCGTATTCAGTTCTTTAGAAATGTCAATTTGGAAACATATATATACATTTCATATACAGAGGCTCAAAGCAGGCCTCTCCACACAAAATGGCCTTCCCTCCTGTTTGGCAGACCACCCCACCACCTCCCCTCAAAACAATTCCAAGGGCAGCGCTGTACATGAACAACTGACGGGCATTTTCCAAACAGTCACGACGAACATGAACAGTAACACAATAAATAGCAGCAAAGCATGTTGAGGCTTTTTCCTTTTGTAAACAGGTGATCAACGGCTCAAGAGGAACAGACACTTGTTGTGTTTTATTATTATAGATGTTACTGTTTTTTTCCAGGCTATATATTAAATGTAGGTTCATATTTATAATTTCTGGAGCGTCCTACCGATATAATGAACTTTCGTCAAACTAAAATATATGAATTTTAAGCAAGATTAAATATTATCAATATTACCGCTGAGGAGTAGATGAATCTTTATAAATATATATATATATATATATATATATGACATGGAATGTTTGTGGAATGTTTGTTCAGTAAAAAAAGTCCCCCAGTGCATTGGGGAAAACATCAGATCAGTGATGTTGGCCAAAAACTCTGGCCAGTCCAATAAGAGCAACAGGATATCCACCAAGAAATTGAAACTTGTAGCGTTACGTACTGTAAGACTGACACAATAACTAGATTTTGAAGCATGAAATTAATGTTTTGGGTGAGTAACTAAATTTTGCATATATGCCATAGAGTTGCGATGTCCCTTCAAACAGTTGCGACGATTGCACTAACAGAATGTTATGACTGTTTACAAAAAAAGTGTAAAAGCAATTGAGAAAAAACTTTACTTAACTCGGTCCTTCACATTTGAAACATCGTTCCACATTTTTAGAGCGCTAGGGGTAAAAAACACACCTCCAGCTGGTTGTTTAGAAATTCTACCCGCAATAAGGCCTGTGTCTTGTAACTGTACAGTACGTATAGTTATCTATGGCAAGACCAATTTAGAGAGATTAGCAGGATAAAGTCTGTGTAATACTTTGTAGGTTAACAGTAAAACCTTTAAATCACCCCAACCTTAAGAGAACCATGCCCGTGTAGAGAATCTAGTTATGGCATAATTATATCCTTTTCTTGTTGCAGTTAAGATTCCAGCAGCCGTATTTAGCACTAATTGAAGTGTCTTATCAGGGTAGCCAGAGAAGAACATTACAATAGTTAATCGTGAAGTAGAAAAAGTGTGGATTAGCTTTTATGTATTTTGTTTTACAAAAAGTTTTATTCATTTACATATTTCAATAGTTTAGCAGGTACTACACCATTTACTTAAAGATCTTTCATCAGTGCTAAACACAAGTTTTAGTCCTTTAGGTCCCAAAATGTACAATGTACAAAAACTTTACCCTGGATGTTTTTTACAGAACTTGTGTTTGGGTTTTTGTGGTACTTATTTTTGAGGAGGTATTTGCAGTGTTGGTTTTCAACCCATTCAATTGATTGAGCCACTTAACATCAGCGACTTTATCTTAATCAGTGAGCCACTTCAGACTCTCCGCTCCAGCTACCTCCTACTGCTTGAAATCTCCACGACTGGACTCAGAACCATGGGGTTCTGCTCCATGGCCCACTGCCCATGGACTGGTATCCTTTACCGTAAAAAACTAATAATGTAGGCCAAAATGTTAGTGGTTAGAGTACCATGCATGTTCAATGTGCTCTGTGAATTTAAAATGTGCACCTTATTCTCAGAATCCAGGTCAAAAGAAGCACTCTGTGGGTGACATTTGGAATGCAAAATGTAACTGCAATTGTGGTTTGGATTTCCTGAAGCTATTGATCACAATGGCCACATCAACATTGCCTCTGTGTGGTTGAAGGGTATGTAATCAAATCAATGCAACCTGTTCCCTGTACCTACAAAAACACTTTTAAACACCTGGACACACACTAACATACATGCACGCACACACACAAGTACGTCCAGCACATCTGTGTCGTTGGAGGTACAATTTGTAATCAGAACAATCAGACCATACACACACATTACTGCCTTCCGGCCTACCTGCAGCTAATCAAACTCCTACCAGGCATAACAGCGGAAGGTCTCTTAAAAACACCGGCACCGGTGTCTTCAAGGCCCTCGATCTTCGACTAGAGTGGTACAAAATCAGGATGGAGAGAGACTGCTGAAACTCTGCTGCTTCACAGATATGGAGAGGAGGCTAACAAAATGGTCAAATGCATTTCTCTCCCCCCAGTATTCAAAATGAGGGATTAGGTGAAATCCCCTGGACATTCATTGTTAAGAAAAATGTTTACTAATGAATTACGGTTGGTTTTAAACAAGCAGTGGCTATCTAACTCTGTTTACAAGCAGTAGCAACAGTATACATTTAGATCAGTTAACAACTAGAAAAAAATATTTTTTGTGGTTACTTGGAAATAGTAGAGGAGTTCCTTTATTTTTGAGAACTTTCAATAATTATGAGGCTCTCCCAGATATGTATTTTATTTAGCCAAACGGAATCAAAATTAAATCTAAAATTGAAGGAACAATATATAAATCGGGTTGTTTGCAATACGTTGCCAAAACCACACTAAAAAGCACTATTAAATAGCAACCCATTAGCTCAACGATATCAATCAATCTATCATCTATCATTTACAAAGCCCTTTTTTCCATCAGCAGTTGTCACAAAGTGCTTTTACACAACGCCCAGCCTGGATCCCCAAAAACGCAAGCAGCAACAGTGTTGAAGCACAGTTGGTAGGAACAACTCCCTAATGGGGCTATTTTGGGAAGAAACCTAGAGAGAAAACAGGCTAGGAGTGGTGACCAGTCCTCTTCTGGCTGTGCCGGGTAAACATCTTAACAGTGCAAGTTAGTTAATAATAGTTAATAAATTCCTGTGGGCATTTCAGAAGCATGACCAGTGGCTTGTTTTGTAGTAATGCAATGCTTCTGCTCCAACCGAAGTTCTGACAAATGAATGAGAACTGGTGGTCCTGCCCATACATTTTATCAATCCCAAATACATGTTATGGACTTGCTACGTGGACTTGCTACGTTAGCTGTGAAGACAATACTCTGTCATGTTTAGATGTTTTTGTTTAGCATAGGCACCCTTAATGTTACAGCTGACAATTTACAAAATAAAACTCTTGCATTACCAGCCTACTGGATAGAATTAAACTCTAACATAGAAGAATGAAAAAGATAAACAGTGGTAAAAAAGTAAAGGATGTCAGCACCACAGACCTTGGTTAGAAGAAGACCAACTCTTTCTCACTAAGGTCAGGACCTTGTACAACCTGGGTTTGTACAGCAGATGCATTACACATTTTCAACAACACTTGTGGTAAAACTGACATGTTTCCGATACAAAATCTGGGTTTGTTACTTACTTGATTGCACAGCAGCTGTGAGTTTGTTGTTGTGCAGACACACTTCCCATTATTTACAAACAGTTGTCAAATGTGTTGTGTATGGGGCCATGGAGAAGAACAAGGTCCTTTAGTGGGTTAATACTGAAAGTTGCCCACTCATTTGTTCTTCTAAACAGACTGTCATTTGGCCATTTAAACCTTATGAAGATGAATAGCGCCTGGTATTATTTACTAATGCATCTGTTGGTCATAGTCAGACGAATAGAACAAACAGTAGCGAACAGTAATTAGGAACATTAATATTATTTTAATGTTCTACTTTGTTCATTTGCAAACTTTAAACTTTTGTTGTACTTTATTCATACAGGGATGGCAAGCTGAGACGGGTGTCTCCTATAGCTGAGCCCTTTATTACAGCATAATTGAAATAATATAAAACCGAAACACATGAATCGCATAGACATTATGACAAATAATCCCAGTTAACTTTGAGAAGGTCATGTAGCAAACATGTGATCTACCTTATAGGCACCAATACTTTTAACTTAAGCATAGCCCATGTGTGATGCATAGTATTTAAAATAATGTTTACATAACTCTGAATAAGCCTGTACCAGTTATAACACATACAACTGCATAATAGACTTCATCCAGAGGTTTCAATACTTACGCAGAAGGGCGCACATTACCATTAATGTGACTATTTCATTAACTCATCAATTTGCCTTTCAATAGAGTGTTCTGTAACATAACAATAAAGGACTGTCATTTTGACCATGCATTTGTAGTAAACAACGAAGGACCCAAATTCAAACAATGAGGAACTCCTAGGTGAGCTGCAATAGATTCAACCCCATCAGTAATAATAGCTAAATATCTATTATTCAGGTTGTTAAGCTGTCATGTCCTGAGTGGTCTGTTCTTCTTCTGACAATATGAGATTACAATTATTAAAGGTCAAAATATAGAGCCACGCCTTTTTTTTTAACTTTATTTATTTAAGGGTAGACAGGGAACCCAATATGTAAGGAAGGTATGGGGATACATTTTGGAGCTTGGGACAGTTAACCCAGAACTAAAGCCTCGCATAGACTTTAAAAGTTGGCTGACGCAAATTTACGTCAAAATCAATGCGACTAGATTTCTATTCATATCTCCAGATTGCTTAAAGATATAAGCCTACGTTTTTTTTTCGCGTTGTAGAGGACAGTCTAACGAAAAGAATGACGTGGCCTTCCAAATCTCGACCACAAAAAAAAAGAAAAAAAAGAAAATCGCACCTGTTACATTTTGATTCATATCTCCGGAACTATTAAAGGTAGAAGCCTACGGTTCTTTACATGTTGTAGGGGACTGTCACGGTACCATCACAGGACGGGACCTCCCCTGTTCGCGTAGCCTTCCGGCGTTCGACGTCGCCGGCCTTTTAGTCGCCATCGTGTGTGTTGTGTCCTGTTTTCCCCATGTCCTGTGAACGCATCCCTCCCTGATTCCTTACAGGTGCTGCCTGTTACCGCAGTACTTAAGCCCTTGTGTGTCTAGTCTCCGTGTCCGTGATTGTTACTTGTGGAGTGTGTGCAGCTCTTTGCTGAATTACCAACATACGTACCGTAGAGTACTTGTTGCTATTATTGTTACACGTCTGATACGCGAGGATCTGTGACTGTTGAAGGAATAAACCGAAACCATTCAACTTACCGTTCTGCACTTTGGTCCGCCTTCTTCCACACCATCACAGGGACAGTCAGGTACAAAGAATGCTATGTTGTTTGTGTATTTCTGCAAAGTAAAAGCCTTCCATATCTTGACTGAAATCGCTTAGAGGCAATTTTGAGTCGAAAAGCGCACCTTTATATCTCCGGAATTATGAAATATTAAATATGACTTATGAAAATATATTCTTTGCAGTCAGCTGCAAAGAATGACATGTCGTTTGTGTATTTCTGTAAAGCATAAACCTTCCAAATCCATCACACTGATATAGGGATCTAAAATTGTAAATTTTGGTGGATATTGTTAAATTTTCGGAAGCAATAATGCAGATTACTTGTATATTATGTTACATGATCAAACAAACATTTTTTTGTGGTTCTGAACCCCTGGGGATGTCCATTTGTGACATAATCAGCCTTACCTATTGGAGAATACTTTGAGCTCCTCAATAACAGCAACTACATGTCTACATACGTTTTTTTGTATTCTCTTCACACATTGTTACTAATAAACTCAAGTCTTCTCAAACAATGTTAACTATTCATCCTTCTTAAAGTTATGGGTTTTCAGAGTCCAAAATGTAAAGCACATCATTCTAAAACAAAGGATGACCTCCTGAGAGGTCACAAGGTCAAGGTTCTGCCAGGCGGATTTTGGGGTCCCAAATGACCCAAAGACTGTAGAAGGTTTTAATATCAGGCTCCATAGATGCTGTACTTACAAGGCTCTGGGCCATATGTTCCCTGCGCGTCAGTAATGTGAAAGATATACAATACCTTTGAAATCTGGATTTAGCGAAAAGCCCCAGAAATAATTCCAAATTTTTCCGTAGCAATGTCGTTGTATCATGACCGCTCTGGGAAGTTGCTGTTTATGTTTATGTCTGTCCACGAGATTAGCAGTAGTCTAACGAGGCTGTGGGTTACCTGTGCAGACACCATTGGACAGCTGCCTAATCATTTGGCCCCAAGTCATCTTTTGGCCGGCCAGCTAAGTCAGAGTTCCAGTGGTACAACAGATGGACCTTCACTGGACTTAACCAACCTCATCTGCATTCGTCTTGTGTAAAGCAATGGAAGAAGGGTATTGAGTAACCGTTCTCCTAGAACTATATTATCATGTAGGCTGGTAAGGAAGAACAAGTCTTAAACAGTACTAAAGATTTACTGGCAAGGAGAACCTGGTTCCCTGTCACCCAGAGTGAAGACAGTGTTTCCTTCTTGGCTCCATCTGTATCTTCTCTTCATCCTGTGTTTATCCAGGTGCCCTAATAGCTCCCAACTTTCTCCCAGAGTGGAAAGTATCACCCCCTCCAAATACCAATTGATCTAAGAACAAAACAGTGGCTGTAGGAACAGATGTTCGGGAGGGGTCACAGGACTTGGCATACAGATAGGTGTTGCTAATCATAACAAAGACCAAATCCTCTTATCTAACTTTATGACCCCAACATTCCTCTTGCTCCATCAAAAGTGTCTTCAGGAAATGCAACCCTAAATTAGACTTAATGTGTGATCAATCAATACATCAAGTCAGCAAAATGACTCCTACAATTGTGAGGACAGCATTGGACAGATACGGTGAAACAGGGGCCCAGTCTGCATTTCATGTTACACCATATCCTCATTATATAGGGTAGGAATGTCGTTCCCAACCTTTTCAGTTAACACACTAAACATACATTTTTAACCAAAAAACGACAGAATGTGCGATAACATGTATAAGCAGGAAAAGTGGATGAAATGTCAGTGTATGGAGTGGCCTTCAGTGGTATGGAAGTGACTGAAGCCACCTCAAGCAACTGTTTTAGTGCAGGTATAAACAGACGATAAAATCTCACTAAAACAAAGTGCATACAGAGATAAAAATTAGCTAATTCATTTAACCAGTATACAGTCTGGGTGTGTGACTTCTTTTCCTTGCTTCCAGGTATCTGATGCCCTAACAGCGTTCAGCTTTTTTGACATTCCGTTACCAAAAACACACTGTGTACACAATACAATGCAATTTCATATACTTTCTATTGGAATGCTGTTGTTGGTTTATATGGGAATACTATACACACTGAATATGTAAACTGGCGCCTATAACTATTCGTTATACTACTTTACATTTAAACCCTAACCCTAATCAGGACTTGCATTAGAGAGTTGCTAAAGCATTAGGTAGGTATATTTAGAGAGCATTCCTGCTGGGAACAGCTTATGTAACTATTGACCTTATGGAATTCTAATTCTGTGTGCTGTTCATTCTTTCTGTGTATATTTTGTAGGTTTGAAACAACCTGAGGCTTACGCTGCCCCCATTTGCCAAAATAACGTGAAGACTGCAGGCTGATAACAGAGGTTCAAATCAGAGCTGCTTGATCAGGTTGCAAGGAGGAATGATGAGGATCATCACAATGTTTGACCACAACCGTGTTATTACAAGTCTGTTCTGCAAAATAATAAATAGAACTGCTTGTCTGATATGAAGATTACCATTTTGTGCTGATTTCCTTTAATTGAGCTTTGTACACAATCTTCTGCTGTACTAGACGGAGCAATATTGCAGTCCTGTTTCTTGTTTAGCTTAGCTTAATTTTGCCTGGGTTTTATTGTTCTACAATGTGTAGTCTACGTGGGTTTACGCACTCTATTCATGTTTTAATATCCTTTTATATTTCAGTGAAGCACTTGTTTTAATGTACTTTATGTAATATCAATAAATAGTCCATGTACAAAGATTGGAACTCAGTGGCCAGTCAATTAATTAACTCTCAACCGGATTGGGAAAGCCAATGTCCAGGACAAGACAGTGGTTTAGGTGCTGATTCTCTGGGGCACTTCCTACTATGTTTCTTAACCCGCCCTGTTTAGCCGTGGTCTCCTCACTGTCTCTTCACTGACCAGCCGCCAGAAAGAGTAATTGATTCACCTGCTTTCCTTGGGATCCCACATTCTGTGCATCATCACTGGTCTCACGCAGTGCCCGCTAATTTCTCTTTGCCTAATTTCTCTCCCAGGACGATCAGCCCTAGTATACCCAATGCTTGTTTGTTGACACACACCCCTGATTTCACACACCCACGCATCCATTGAAATATTGGCAGAGGATTATAAAAAAGTTTTGGACTTCATAGGCCTCTCAACTTTAAGCCAATGTGTTATTGTTTTATCTATTGCTGTCAAAAACAGAATTGTGGTACCCAACAGCATTAGTGTTTAAAACGATGACACTGCATTCTACCTCCACTGTCTATGCTATGTGGTGTACCTTTTTGAATTTACAGCTTTCATACCATTTGTTGATAGTGCCCAGTTACCTAGTTACCCCACCGTTACAATCAGCTATAGATAATCAGCAAAAGGTTTTATATCAGAAAGTTTGAAAGCCATAGTGAAATTAAAAAGTATCTATATTGATTTGATATGGAATGTGACTGATGATGTTATAGCCATCGGTTGTAAATGTTTTAACCTCTGTTTGTGTTTTTAATCATTTGACACATATTTTATCTTAGTTTGAGGCTTTTAAAATATTTACTAATATATATATATAATACAGAGCCACACTTGGCTTCAATTCATAATCCAACATGTGTAGGTCAGACCCAACTGAAGATGCGTATTCTAAACAATCCTTGCCAAATAGCACATATTAATCCAGATAAATGTTTTTTATAGCTGCACTACAGCTCAATAGCAATTGCTGTATGTTACAGAGTAACCAATTTAATATGTAATTTGTAGTGTTTCAAGGCATGACGCCAGCTGTATTGTAGCACTGTTTAGTTGTACTTTTCGCTTAGCTAGCTCCTTTCTAAGAAAAGTATGATAGTTAAGTCATAGTTCCATTCTGGTATGAACAGAGGGGTTAATAGTGGTGTAAAGTACTTAATTTAAAATGTTGTAGGTCATGAAAACATTTCAAATTGTAAGTTGTCCACAGGCAATTTCACAAAGAAACACTAGAATGCGAAGGTTTAATGGACTACCTAGTCATGGTTACAGTCTGCAAAGTTCTAACACATTACCGACCTTGTAAAATGTTTCAACACCTCACACGCAAGGGATCACGTGACTAGTTTCTGCTCTGTGTTTGGATACCAGTTTACCAATCTTTTATTCATGGTGATTATAATTAGGTTTCAGCCCAAGTGACAGAAATCCTCCTACAGCTGATTCTCATTGGGGTACCGCTGGTATAGAAGGTTTTGTACGATGTGTGATGGGTTTGTTTAGCAGTGTGCCCGCTGACCACAGACTAAAATGCCCAGGCACGTATAACCTATCCGCGAAGTGGGAGGTTGCCCAGCGGGGTGGAGAGTTCACCTGCTCCGCTTCTGACACCGGTGAGATGTGGTGACTTCTGAAGTGTGTCAGGCTTGGCTTGCCTCTGCTGAGGTCCTGGGGAGAGGAAGCATATCCTTATGATGGGTCCTGCTGCTAAAAGACCCAGAGATGTTCAATTATGAGCTTTGTTGTGCTTCCATGGTACGGATCATCGACACTGCGTGATAGAGTGATGATCACCAGGCACCATGCATACGTAGGGTCATGCACACCGAGGACTGGTTCAGAGGAAATACACTGATGTACGTGATGCTGTGTCACAGCCATCACCAGAGCCACCTTTGGCATACAGTCTAAAATAAAAGTCTCTTAATAGTTAGCCATAAAGAGCCACCCTGAACTTGACCGCACACACACACACACAAACACACCAGCCTTCTCACATATGATGCACATACAAATGTATAGAAATGCATCTGTTAACATTACCCAGCAGGCTAGTTAGGGATTTCAGAAGCTGATCTTTCCGGACAATCTAACATGTTTTGCTTTATTCTTTTACGACAACCCAGACTACGTTGGTCTGTGTGAGTGCGTGCGAGCGTGTGCGTGTTCATTAAAGCAAAACTGACTATTTCATACAGCCATTGCCTTTCTACCATTGCTGGCACTAAATGTAATTCAATGAGGGACTTCCAAGAGTGGGGTAATGGATAATGGTTATGGGAACTCGGAGTAAAGGGATGGGAGTCACCAGATGACAGGGGACAGATGGTTCAGAGTATATCAACCCTTTGTCTCACCGACTTACTGGGTTTACACACCATCTACCACAAAGTTTGCCTACAGCATGCAGACCCGAAAGGTTGAAACCACATTATGTAATGGACAAATTGTGACTGACTGATCTACTATTATTGATACACAGGTGTTAATGAACCAAGCGTATATGTGAGTGTAAATGCCCCTCTATACTTGCCAGTGTCGGATCACTGGCATCGGTGAAATACGCCCAACTGCCAACCCCGAAGAAAATCAGGTACATTGTCAATACGGAGTGCAAACTTTTAGGAAATAGGATGCCATTTGTAATGCAGTTGGTCTTTTTAATTTAGGCATTGGGCACACGAACATTATTACTCATTACTCTGGAATGAGCACCACATTTTCATAGGAATGATACAATCGAAAACAGATATACTTCAAATTGAGTTGGTTCAATTTGTTTCTTATAAAATAATAAAAAAATCAGGCAATAACTGTCAGCTGACAGTGACAGCCAATCGATATTCTTTTGTCCTTGTTTCATTTAATACTTGTAACGTGTGAAATGAACTACTATGAAGACCTCCACAAGGTCTTTTTTTAAGAAATTGCATTCACAAGGGCCTGAAATATGGGATACAGGGCCTACTTGAACAAGGTTAATGAACTCTAACTAACTTTAATAGACTGTTTTCTGATTCATGCATCTTCATAAAGAGCCTCTTCCTCAAAGTCTGAAGGTGAGGGGTGTCGTTTCAAACAGCTGTGCTAGGCAAGATCCTTATGTTGAATCACATTTCCAGACCTTCCCCACCTCCTGCTCCCCCATCCTCTCTTTCTTACCTGGCAAATGTCAATGGATGTCCTTGATTTTTTTGTCCAGGAGATCATAAAATGAAGAGTGAGTGAGCAGAGAACTAGGGACTGCCGAGTCTTCCATAGTTTCCTAATCCACAGAATAGTATCAAAGAGCTTCATGTGTAGGTTGGGGTGAGTTGCTCCCAGGAGCTCAGAACAGTCATACACACACAGAGACAGTATTAAACCGACACCATTGAGTTTTGAAATTGACACTCTTCATCTACTTGCGTTTTAAAAATTATAGGTAGTTGTGTCAACAGGCAAACTCCTTAAGAGAAATCTCCGTCATGCTATATATACTCTCTGACCTTTAGTTATTTCACCAATGCTAGTTTGTAATTGTTCTAACACTTGATAACTTCAAACATAGATACATGTTAATGGTATGCACACATTCCATTTACTTCCAAAGAATTCTTAAAAAATAGTCACACTTTCATCAGTTCTAGGTAGTAGTCGTTTGTGATGCCCTGCTCGATATTCACACGAGGAAGTCCTGATTTTATCTAACACTTAAAATACAGAAAGCTGTTAAAGTTATATGAATCAGTCAATCAAGTTGTAGTTACACATATTTTACAAATAAGTAAATAGATCCTCTGGCACTGGCGTTTCAGTTGACAGTAATTTCTTTTTATCATAACAGATTCTCTCATTCAGAGTGAATTATAAGAGTGCATACATTACTTTGCATTGCTCAAGGGCCCAATGACACTTTAGCTTTATCTTCTGTCTAGGAGGTTAAAACCAAAACATTTATTCAGGCTTAAAAGCTCATTTTTTCAATATGTTGTAGAAAAAAGGATGTTTCATTATAAACGTGTCATACTGACATGCCCCTAATTTCTGGTATGTATGTTCTAAATCATTCTAACCAATATAGACCTTAAAACTCACCTTGCCTTCACATTTAGAAATATAATTTGATGTAAAAGACATCCCCATACAAATGTGATAAGTAGAATGCTGTACTTTTACATTGCTGAACTTGGAATGGTGTTTACAGGCATGTTCTTGTCTATTCCTTTTTTTTTAGAAACCATTTATTACACATAAAACTCTAAATTTCAACCTGTTGTGCAAGGATGTACAGAGCCGTTAGTGTTGCTCATCATTACACTTAAAGCAGTAGGCATCAATTGGCTGGCTCTTACAGAGTTTTGAGATACAAAACGGATCAGCAATTTTATTCTGGAAAGAGCACATTGCCCAAATTGGATGAATGGCGCTTTTGCGTTATCTTTGTGTATAATGTTTTCCACCGTTTTTCTTTTTAGCTTCTCTGCAGAGCTGGGAGCCTTTAAATCCACCCCTTGACAAGGTTCCGTTCCACCCCTTTACAAGGTCCCCCCAAGGTCCCTTCTGTTCCACCCCTTCCAATAGACCCCTTGACAAGGTGGGGCTGGCCCTGCTGGCTGCCTACTGAAAGTTCCGGAACCTGCCAGCTTTCTCACTTGGGTGCATTTTTCCAACAAAATCCCTAAGGTAGTCAAGAAAAGAGATTTATTTTCAAACTTTAATCTGGGGAAATCATGTCATGTGACACCTTCTTTCTTGGTTAAGTTTACCAATGTATTCGTTATTAAAAACAACATTTCAGTTGTAATTCTAACTTGGCACATTCCTCTGAACCAGTAAACGTTCTCATCGTCATTCAACAGAAATTCGGTCGACCTGATAAATCTGAGTTTTTATTGGAAGCGATAAAGACTTTCAACCAGTTTTCTGCATTGGATAATGAGTTGGAATCAGAGCTATAGTCATCTTTTGAGCAGCGGAGATCTTCTAACAGCACCCCTGAAAAACTGATAATTCTAGTCATCTTCGATATTAGACTGAAGAATCAAACTGCAATTACACGCTGTTCCCTAGGAGCAGGCTAATGACGTAGAAGCCAATCTGGGGTTAATGCTGGGAATGTTTAGAACTGGCAAGTGTGTGAGTGTATCGGGAAATTGTTATCTACTTTGTGACTAATGATGTTAGGATGAAACAGTCAGAGGTTACAAAGTTGAACACAGCCTGTAAACTAACTACAAAAGACGTGTCGGCATCAAATAACTGTATCTGGCCCCCTCCCAGTTAGGGCTACTAATGATTTTTACAGCATTCAGACAACTCAATTGCTGGCTGAAAACATATAGTTTTTATATAACTGATGCTCTTTCTGGGCCTCAGCCATTAAAAGAGCCAAGCCTGACTTGCTGAAGAGTGACAGACTCCATTCTAGTTGGAGCGATGCTCATCCTTTATCCAGAAACATAGAAAGGTCTTATTCTCCAAGCCTTACCACGAGGAAGGGTTCAGGTCAGGCTGCTTGCCTGGTTACTAGCTTGGTAAAGTGTGTCATTTACATAGTCATACTCAGGCTATATTGTTTATGGTCCATACAGTGTTACCTTGGATTGTTTGAGCAAAGAAAAACAAGGTGGTGTTTACCGTCTTAATCTGATTACAATAAAGCACATTTCTGTCATGTATAAAAACAATATGTAATAATACCCCGTGTCCCAGAATGGGACAATTTAATGTAAGATAACTTTTTTCAAAAGCAATCACAGGCAGTGAATTAATTACTGATCTGGATGGGATTGGCCTGTGTGAAATTTAACTTATGTCTATGAATTTTACTTCCTTAAATTAGGCTCAAATAGTGACCATATCCACTGCTCATTGAACATAAAAAAAAATGATTATACAAAAAGAAACACAGAATATTGGAACAGAAATGTCGCTCAACAAAGTTGCATGTATTTAGAATAGCTATTTGTCTGAAAATCAAGCACTCATAAAGTAAGCTTTATCAGCATACTTTTTCAACCTGATTGAAGAAAACAAAAGCAATTTCAAACACAGTTGTGTTCAAGTTCCAGAATGACAAAATTATCATGAGCAGGGATCCTTAGCAAAATAAAGATGGAGTCCTCTCTAACAAAGCATACTCACGTATCCTCTGAGTTTGCTTTGAACTTTCAAGGACTTGCATCAATGGGGACAGTTGCGCCTTATCAAGAGTAACTGTGAGTCCTTCACGTATTGAACTACGCCTGTTTGGTGAAGAGTTTGACATAGCTTTAGTCTTAACATGAACCAGTTTGACCTGGTATGGAGACCAACCACCTCAAGCCTATTAGTTCAGCTGAACGGATACACATTTGTCTGCGGAATGTTCTTTTCAGAATATTATTTCGTCTCGGGACATGTAAAAACATTATTTTTTTCAGCTCATGACAAAAAAAAACAAATGTTAGCGGTTGTAGGAAAGCACATTGTTATTTAGGCCTAACCATGCTGCATAATTGTCATGTCCTGGATGCGGGCCCCTAGCCATCTCTGTGCTTTGGGGCTCCCATTCAGGGCATGGCACATGGAGAGGCCTCTAGCCATCTCCATGCCATTGTGGGCTCCCCAGTCAGAGCAGCTGCATTCAGTTGACTCTGATTGGGGAGCCTACTTAGGTTAGTTTTGCAGCCACACACGGTGTGGTTTATTGTTTG
>JACXGK010002339.1:0-35932 GCA_016801125.1 Novumbra hubbsi | reverse complement strand
GGGATTAAATCACCTTTTGTTTGAAACAATGTCTGCATATGGTTCCACCCCACAACAAAACCGTGACAATAATGGTCAGTTTGTTGTGCGGTAACGTTGAATTTGGTCTGAATGTGGCCTCGGATGTTTTCTATCAAGTTCAGCTAGCTAAGTCAAACAGTAAGTAAGGGTGTTGCAGTGTTGTCGCAAGTCAATGCAAAACGTTCATGATGAGCAGCTACTTGTTGTTGGGTTAGGCATGCATAGCAAATTGTACATGTGCTCATCCTTTAAGTTGCACTTGCACTACTAGGTAGCAGATGTCAGACAGTTGTGGTTAGCTTTATTTACTCCACTTTATATTCCGCTAAATCATAGCAGGTACATTAGGTTTCTGGTGTTTTGGAGTAAACATAATGTTTACTGATAGTAACTGATAGTAAGAGATCCATTTTGTTCACTAATTATTGTAATCAACAATGTGCATTAGATTTTCTGCATTTCTAAGTTTTCTCCTGGGTTAGTTTTTTTCTTAATGGTTCGCTTTTGTTAAGTGCTGTCCTCATGGGTCAATGTGTCCCGGCCGCACGAGAGGCGGAGCTTTGCACTGTCCTCGGGCTGAACGCGGCCTTGACGTTACGACAAGCCATGTACGAGACGGTCGTCCCCCTCTGAGACCGTACAACAGTCGCGCTGCCATCTGGGTCTTCGTGACCATTTCTGGGGTCAGGGAGACCTGACTAGACACGGCCGAAGCCTAACTCTACTGAGGGAAGTTCATAGGCCTCGCGCGGCCCTCGGGGTCTCTGCGACCATACAACAGTCGCACGGCCCTCTGGGTCGTGGTGACCGCGCCCGCGTACGCACAGGGCGCCTTAGCGGTCGGCACGCTCGGTCCTCTGCTAGCTATGCTACTCATGGCTGGCGCGGCGCGCTTCACCGCGGCCCAGGTGCTGGAGCAGCTCTTTGCGCATTCGGAAATGCCTGATTCCAAAGAAGACGAGGAACGCGAGGACGAAGAGGTGTCCGAGGAAGAAGACGCCGAGGAATACAACCCCGAGCGCCGCGAGGACGGGGCCTCCTCGTCCTCGGAGAGCGAGGGGGACGAAGGGGGCGGGCGAGGAGACGGCGAGGACCACGCCGAACGGTACCTCGCGAAGAACGGCTCCGTGTCCTGGTCCACGGTGTCTTACGTAAGCGCGCGGAAGAGCGGACCCGAGGGCCCCGTGCCACGGCAGGGACCCACACGCTAAGCGGCGTCCCAGGCGCACGGCATCGCCTCGGCATTCCGAATGTTCCTGCCGGAGTTGCTGGAGCGAGTCATCCTGGACACGACGAACGGGGAGGGCCTGCGCAAGTATGGCAAGCGCGGCTGGAAGGCCATGGACGAAACGGACCTGCGCGCATTCGTGGGGCTGCTGATTCTGGCCGGCGTGAACCGCGCCCAGCCTTTAGGACACGGCGAGCGGACGGCCCGTTTTCCGTGCCACGATGCAACTCAAGGTGTTCCACGCGTACTCGAGAATGCTGCGCTTCCACGAGCGCGATTCCAGGGCGACGAGACGCGCATCGGACAAACTGGCGGCCATACGAGAGGTCTGGGACGAGTGGGAGGCTGACCTGTCGCTCATGTACGACCCCGGACCCGAGGTCCCGGTGGACGAGCAACTGGTTCCGTTCAGAGGTGTGTGTGTGTCTGTGTGTGTGTGTGTGTGTATGTGTGTGTGTCTGTGTGTGTGAGCATCCTTGTGGGAATATCTGTTTGCACCCCACCCTAAAGACCCCGAGTCTCTCCTCTCGCCACAGGCCGCTGTCCATTCCGGCAGTACATGCCTAGCAAGCCCGCGAAATACGGAATTAAGTCCTGGGTGACCTGCGACGCAAAGTCCAGCTACGCTTACGCTTGGAAGATGCAAGTCTACACGGGCAAGCCGGCGAACGGACGGCCCGAGAAGAACCAGGGCATGCGGGTCGTGCTCGACGTGACGAGAGGCCTCAAGGGGCCGCGCAATGTGAGCTGCGACAATTTCTTCACCTCCTACGAGCTGGGGCGAGAGCTCCTCCAGCGGGACCTGACCATGCTCGGCACCGTGCGCAAGAACAGGTCCGAGCTCCCGGCTGAGCTGCTGGTGTCCAAGGGACGAGCGGTGCTCTCGTCCGTGTTCGCGTTCACGCACACCACAAGCTCCTGTCCTACCTGGCCAAGAGGAGCAAGAACGTGCTCCTCATGAGCACTCGGCACACGGGCGAGCCTGAGATCTGCGAGCAGCGGCGGGACAGGAAGCCGGCTGTGATCCTGGACAACAATCGCACCAAAGGCGGCGTGGACAATCTAGACAAGGTGATAGGCACGTACAGCTGCCGAAGGATGGCCGCGCGATGGCCCCTGGTCATCTTCCACAACATCATAGATGTCTCCTCGTACAACGCCTTTGTCATATGGCAAGAGCTCAATCCCGACTGGATGCCCCGTAAGCGGAGGTTCTTCCTTGAGCAGCTGGGCAAAGCGCTGATCAAGCCGCTGATCGAAAGAAGGGCCCATCTGCCCCGCACCGTAGCGTCCGTAGCGGTCGTGAAAGACATCCAGAAGGCCAGATGCGTAGATCAATCCGAGGACCCTGGCGGGCAGCCGCAGCAGCTAGCGTCCCCGTCGCCGTCGCCGCCCTGTGCCGCGAGCAAGAGGAAGAGGTGTCAGGCGTGCCCTCGCAAAAAGGATAGTAAAACCAACACAATGTGCGGCAGGTGTAGGCGATACATATGCGGAGGTTGCGCTCGCGCGTATTGTGCCGACTGCGGGGCGTCCGTGTTTGGGCAGGATGGGTCCGAGTGACCCGAGGGACCGGGGGGTGGGCCGCGAGCCCAGGACAGCGCAAGGGTTAAATTGGAGCAACAGCAAAAATTGTACCATTACATTTGATATAACAATGATTTACTAGAGAAGGGTAGAATAGACAGTTATCAGTTGTTATGGGGTCTGGGCCTGGGGAGTGCATGTCGGATGGAATGAAATACTAAGAATTAGGCCTACTATTTTCAGGATGAACAGACGAAGAGTCTGAGTGATACCTGAGAGTATGCTTGTTCCCAAGTGATTAGGATGTAACACATCCCCGATATATTGTGTTTCTCCGTGAACAGATCGAAAGTGTCACAAATCAAAACATATTACCTGGTGCAATGGGCCTTTAGCCTTTTTTTAAGTATTTTTTTCTAAATGCTTTTGTTTGTGTTTGATTAACATAGTCTAACAATCATCCATAATAGCCATTGACTGTGTTGAAAGGAATTTAATTCAACATGAAAAACAATAGTTACCACATTGGTATGACCTTCTAGTATAAAGAGCAGGTGTGAGTTGACGTACAGGATACGACAGCTGGAATAGCAGTGAAATGTAATGGGCTCACAGACATGTGGTTACCGACATAAATCCCGAGCCTTTCTCTCAAACACTTCTTGTAACCAGGTATTATCCTTCAGCAGATTTAAGAATCCCAGGGTCTATGGAAAGTGTTGCTATTTGACTGACTGTAAATAAGGTTAAAGACTAGTGTACAACCCTGGCACATAATTGTTTGTACAACACATTTCCAATACCATTGATAGCCTATGAAATGTTTTTCGTGCTGATGATTCCTCTGAAGCCTGAGAGCTGACGTGTTGATTTTCAAGACCACATAAGTAATAGAATTTGGGCTGTTGTGATTACAGGGGTCAACTTTTAATATATCCTACACTTGAATTGTTGGTAAGCCAATCAGCCAATCAGAGGTGCTTTCGCCAATACCTTGGTTTCCTATCGCCATCATGATCAGCCCAAATGAGTGAATTACTGATAATAAAACAATTTTCATTTAACAATCACACCCAGTCATTTATTAGACGTACAATTGACATATGTTATCTAGAGGGACCTATTTCTCCAGTCATATTGAGTTCCTAATGCAAACAACACATATTTGAAACCATAACATTTACAAAAATCACATTGAAATGACAATCCTGTTTGCAGGACAGTATGAACGATATCGGTTTATGTCCAGACGATACGTTGCATTAAGGCCTAAAAACATAGAATTAGTAAAGAGAGCGGACAAAGAGTGCTAGCGAGGGAAGAGATGAGAGGTATACTGGTCAGAGGTATTTTGGCAATGTGCTGGAAAGCATGTATGAGGACAGAGGGATGTGGGGTCTTTGGGCGGCAAAGACCTTCATAATTCACAGGACTGCTGTGTGTGTTTGGCAGAATGACTGGCAAGCTGTACAACTGGCATCTCTTTCAGAGCTAAAGTCATACCTTTCTACCTCCCGAATGACAGCCTATTCCCCATGTAGTGCACTACTTTTCAACAGGCCATATACAAGAAATACAGGGTCTTTTGGGACCTAGCTGGTCTCCTCCACCCCTGACCGTGGCAGGGCAGAGTGTGTGCAGCTATGGAGGAGGAAACCAGGGTACCCTTCCAAGGAAGTTTGGGTGAGAGCAAACTGGTGAGAGAATAACTTTCACGTAGCGTGTGTTGTTGATCCCGAACGGCCTCAAATTGCCTCAATATTAGCTTACTGTATGTTATGGTGCATTGAACTACTATGCACCATACTACCATTGAAAACACATATGCATTCAATGCATTGCTTAAACGACTGTCAAACAAGAAAAACAACCAGGCCAGTCTAGTTCTGCCGGCCCACGGTTAGAAGGGATTAAGTCGTCCAGGCTAAATTAGATCTATGTGTCTTTAACCACTAAGCAATTTAAACAGCAGGTGTTGTTGCACGTGATACATTTACACAACTTTTAATCATTTAGCAGCCTTAATCAGAGTTAATTACAATAATTAATGAATCTTAAGATGTCTCAGAAAACCAACATCTGACAATTTAACAAAAACCTGCTCTTCAAACATCAATGCAGTGACTATAATAGATTCAAGCTTTACAACATCCGCCAAATACGACCCTACCTTGCACAGGAAGCAGTTCAGGTTTTGATCCAGTCACTTGTCATCTCCCGTCAGGACTATTGCAAACGCACTGTTGGCTTGGATCCCCGCTTGTGCCATCAAGCATCTGCAACTGATCCAGGCCGCTTTAGCCCGTCTTGAGTTAAACTTTCCCAATTACACCCGTGTCACCCATCTCCACCACAAGCTCCATTGGCTTCCGGTTGAAGCTTGCATCCGCTACAAGACCGTGGTGCTTCTCTATGGTGCAGCTAAATGAACCGCAACTCCCAACCTGCAGTCTGTGCATAAATAAACAACCCTTCTTGTGCACACCGATATGCAATCGTGTCTTTTTGTCACACTGTTAATTTGTCCATTTGACAATAAATTACTTTGACAGTTGATAAAGAAGAAGAGAGCGGAGGGATTTTGCGACGCTGCATTACTATCTAGGAAAGAGTTGAGTTAGCAGGGTTAAAAGACAGAGGGAGAAATATTGATAGTGATCAGAGACCTGGACCAGAGTTGCAGTAAGATCAACTGGGTTGCAACATCTCGTGGGGATAAGATCAAGCACAGTGCCTGTCATGTGGGTGGGAGGAGACTGGCAAAGGGTGACGTCAATGGAGGAAAGGAGTGGAAAAAGAGATGTTGATAGAAATGAATCTAAGACAGGTGTTGGAAGGTTAAAGTAACCAATCACTTTGAGTGGTGACCGTCGATATAGAAATAAGCTTATCAAAGTGTCAAGCTCCTTTAGATATTCTCCTAATGGCCCTAGTGGAGGTTAGATTACAGTAAGTGTAACACTCTAGCAAGGTAGCGATAGTGACAGCATGGAATTGAAATGAAGATATGTAAAGATATGGAACCTATTCTGGAGATAATAATACGTGTGCCACCTCCCTGTTGACCGGATGTTCTCTGGGTTTGAGAGAACACATTGGAGGAAACGGTGGCAGGGGAGGCAGTATTTTCTGGGGTGATCCATGTCTCTATCAGAGCCTAAAAGTCAAGTGATTGAAGGACAGCAAACGCTGAGATTACATTTTATGGACCCGGAAACCCTGTAATAGCTATACAGTAATGAAAACAATCACTCCAATCACTCCATGGCTGGTTCTACTATGCTACTTAAAATATTCTATGTAAATGAAAATTGAGGGGAAAGTGTTCGTTGTCAGTGCAGTTTGTCAATCGCAATACAACCATGAGCAGTTTTACATAAGACATACTATAATGTAGCAACTGAAGCAAAGAAAACAATGACAGTTGAACATCCAACCACACGCACTTTAACAATGGGTGGTCAGTCACCCAGCCAGACAGGCTGGAACTCACTCACTTATTCATGCACCCACCCACTCACTCACACACTCGCTCACTCACTCACCTATTTTCTCACTCAAACGCTCACTCTGTGACAATCCCTCTTCTTGTACGAAAATATCTCATTAGTTTATAAAAACTCAATGAAACACGTATGTACGTGACAAAACAGATGGTAAAAAATAGATCATTAGATGGTTTTATCTAAGATATGTAAAACTTTTTAATCCTTATTACAACTTTACGTCTGGCAAGAGTTATACACATATACCAATTGTTAGAACCAACATACTTATCTTAATTTTTAATGGTTTCTGAAGCTTGTGTGCATCATAGATGGAAAGTGAATTGCACTTGCATATATTCAGGGAGTGGGGGTTGTGACGTCTGGGGGCATAACAATGATATTTTGTCCCGGGTCGTAAGATTTGTGATGGTTACTCACACAATAAACATTGTTTGTGAATTATTGTTGCAAATCTCAGATTTTATCTCTCTGTCTAAAACTCATTCCCACATACATTCCTCAATAACCTTACTTTCGTCTACACCTGCATTCACTCTTTTTCTTGCCCTCTACTCCCCATTTCTCAGTCCAGGTATGTCCCAAAGAGCACCCTATTTCCTGCGCACACGACGTTGGGAACAGGGTCAATTTGGGAAACGACCAAAGGATTGCATGTGTCATTGAGAAACCTTGAGATAGATGAGGTCCTCAGTTGGAGGGAACCATTAACTCCACAGAACAATGGAGCTCAGAATGCAATAAATCAGCAAGAATCATTGAGAATGGCAGGGCTCTCTGCCTGGCAGAGCCCATAAGAGGCCATAAGCCATGATGCAGTAATTTTGTTGAGGGGCGAACAGTAAAGTTGTCACGAAAGCCAACATATGCTCTGTGATACACCACATACGTGTGAAATTGAATAACCTGCTGCCTCCGTGTGACTGTGAACGCAAAACAAATATACATCTTCACCCACCTCACCAGATCCATTTAAATGCACTCGATGGAAAGTAAAACGAGACTTTTCTGTGCCACTGAAATATGTTTCTCATTATAGCTGCTAGTTGAAGGATGGCAGGTCTGTTACACACAGACACACACACACCTCAGTGCAACTGTTGTTGCTCTAAAAGTACGCTTTCATATTTCTAGAAATCGGTTTACAACAGCTGCTGTGTCTTTAAAAAGGGCGTAATGTGGTTGGGCAGAGTTAGTTTGGATAGAGACACACAACGCATGAACACACATTCAAGGAGCTCTGGGATACATTCACATTGCGGTCAGAGGAAGAAGTGTGATTACTGGGATTTAAGTGGGTGCAGGTCGAGCCGGCCTTGGAATCGAAATCCTTCTATTCTGAAGATAGAAAATGTAAACTATACTATACTATAATCTTCCTAAAGCGCAAGCAAGCCCAGGGACAGCACCATGTGGAAACGCGCTAGCATGTCTGTGGCTGGCCCCTCAAAACGCGCTAGCATGTCTGTGGCTGGCCCCCCAAAACGCGCTAGCATGTCTGTGGCTGCCCCCCAAAACGCGCTAGCATGTCTGTGGCTGGCCCCCCAAAACGCGCTAGCATGTCTGTGGCTGGCCCCCCAAAACGCGCTAGCATTTCTGTGGCTGCCCCCCCAAAACGCGCTAGCATGTCTGTGGCTGGCCCCCCAAAACGCGCTAGCATGTCTATGGCTACCCCCCAAAACGGCAGAGGCAGCAGGGAACGGGGCCCCTCACCGTACTGTTCTTTTTCAAGGTAATCAAAAATACTCATGAAACCAAGTCACTGTGTGCCTCCCAAACCCTGACCTGTTCCACGTATCCCCTGGTCAAAAAGCAACAGTAAATAGTGCATATGGTACCATTTGGGACACTACCACTGACTTGGCTCTAGCAGGACTTGGAAGGTAAAACCCCCTCTAAGCTTATTTTCTCTGCTTGGTTTAACGATAAGCCCTCTTCTCCCTCCTCCCTTCTCTCTCTTGTCTCTCCCCACTTTTTCCTCTCATACCGGTGGTTTTGGGGGGGGGGGCGCAGAAAACATATTGCAACGTGCATTTATGGCCTCACACCGCAACTCCTGCCGTTCAATTTGGGATGCATCCCAGATGAGCTCTTCTGTTGTGGAGTCTCCTCTTTCTCTGCCATAATACCACCTCAGCGAGCTGCATGCATCACCGTAGCAACCAAAGTAGCTCAGCCACAATGTGATCCTAGCAGATGATTATATACACGAAAAGACGGACTGCATTTCTTTCGCCACATGCCAAGATGGAGGCCCATAAACCGATGCAGTCATGAAAAGAGCACTTAACACGTGATGGAAGAAGAATTACCACATCAGAGTATTTTCTTTTTTTATACAAAGGTTTAAAAAAAAAAGAGAAAGACAGTAGAGCGTCTATGTAATATTTTAGGGCTGTTTAGGAAAAAAAATCTTATATGATTCTAGGCAGAAAAGTGGACAACTGCTTTGAACTTCAAAAGCATTTGTTTTCAGGCCATGTTCCTGATGCGTGATATGCATATTGCATATTATGCATATTAAGTTCAATGGTTACATCATCAATGAAGACAATTGAACAATCCATTGCCTTCTTCTTTCCGCACTTCCTCTGGCCGTTAATCTGGTACTTGTTCTTTGTGTCATCTGTATGTAATTTTTTTTCCAGAACATATGTATGTTCTTTTAGTTTTTCCTATATTCCATGCTGTTTTTGGGGCTAACTAGTGTTTTTGCAGCATTTAATCCATTTGGGATTTAGCATCTGCCATACAGCCTATTAGGCTAAATTGACTGGAGCATAAATCATTCTACCCATTGACTCTGCTGCCAATATTGTACAAGTGTATCCTGCCAACATGTTTTTGTTTTTATTTGTTGCATTAGAAAAATACAATATGACATTATGTTAAATTGAGCAACAACCTTTATATTTTCAATAGTATTCTAAATAATAAGGCAACCTCATTAAAGTGTGACTAAATGTTACTAGTTACCTAGTCATTTGTTTAAAGTTGTCGTAAGTATATTCATTGATTTTCTATATAGTCACTCACTAGGTTTTACCTGTGCTCGTTCCCTAATTAGAGAAGCTGTCTTTCACCTGTGTAGGGGCCACAGCTATTTAAGAAGAGCAAGCTTTAGTTGAAAGAGCACCACTTTCAGTCCTTTTTCCATATGTTTTTTTCTTGGCACCAGAAGAATCATCATTCTGTTTTCCTTTTGCCTGTTTTGTTTTATGTTAAACTATTTATTTCAACCCCCTACTGGAACTGACAAGGGTTATCTGGTTGCTACATAGATTAGCGAGCAATAAAATCTCAGTTTGAGGCCAGCTGAAATCCTTGTAGTCTACACAAACTCACTTCACAAAAAGGACATCAAGCATGAATCGTAATTCAAAAAACTGTCCAAAGAAGTATTTGTTCCGGTCAAGGTCTTTTTTTCCAATTCCCAAATATATAACAAACACTGGTTAATCCTATTTGCCAATTTGTCATTAGTGCTTTGAGAATGTCCCATGCTGAAGAAGAAATATTTTATTTTTTACAGTACAATGTTATGTTTTGTTGGAAACTGGTTTGCATCCAAAACAATATTTTAAATCAAATGTGTATACATATTTTGTCTTTCAGCTTTTGTCTCTGTCAAGTGAAGGAGTTTTTCCTAGCCACAACACTGTTGTTGCGTGCTCTTTGGGGTTTCAGGCTGGGTATTTTTGTTAAAGCAATTTGTAACAAATGCTGTTGTAAAATGGGCTTTATAAATACATTTGATTGATGATGCTTTATAATGTTCTGCAAAGATACTTTTGGTCCCAAAGCGTTATTTTTTATGGCATTTTCTGCCGCAACAGGTAATTAATATGTTAGTTTATGGTGTGGATATATATATATATATATATATATATATATAAATGTGAAACTCAATTACGGTCTGGTTATCTGGTTCTGTATTTGCTGAAGTATAGACAATCCTGCCTGTGAATATGTTTTTTGGTTTATTGTAGTAATTTGGTGGGAAAGTTATGCTTGTAAGAACTTACAGCATATTATGGTCATCTATGATTGGGTAGTTGGGGGATAATGGACACACCTCGAATGTTACTGAGAGGACAGGTAGGAAAAGGAATGCAAGAGAATCTATGACCTACTTGATAATTGAAGATCTAATTATTTAAATTCATATTGTTTGTAAACATCCTGTCACTTCGCCTCCTGGTGGCGGGCCTTCCTCCTGTAGTGTGGCACCCCGGCATTCGACGTTGCCGGCCTTCTAGTGGCCATCGTGTATGTTTGTCCTGTTTCCCATGTCCTGTGAAGGCACCCTTCCCTCATCCCTTACACCTGCACCCAATTAGTTGGGTGTTTAAGCCCCTGTGTGTCTTGTCTCCGTGTGTGTTATTGTCGCTGTGTTTCATGTGGCCAGTACCTACGTACTGTACATTGTATATATCGAAAGGGAAACATTTCCCATCTTTCATTTTTCCGTGCCTGCAAGCATGTTGCTCTATCTACCTCCAGATGAGAGGCATTTGTCGGGCTACGAGAGTACGTAATTAAACTACGATCTTCATGAGCTCAACCCTGCAGTTTGGTCCCGTTCTTTCCTTCACGCCGACATCACACATACGCAATCATAAATGCCAATAATATGCTTGAAGTTGTTAGAACAGGTAGCTATTCTTTTGTCACAATCAAACATTTACCATAAAAATTGTAGACTGATAATTTCTTTGTCAGTGGGCAAACGTACAAAATCAGCAGGAGATCAAATATTGTTTTTCCTCCACTGTATGTACTGCACATTTAACAAGCGTTTGAATACAGTATAGACATGTACAACCCAGTTTACAAACGAAAAAGTAAGGACTTTGAACAGCTTTCCGACTGTTTTGTTTTAGGAGACAAGGATGTAGTAAATCAGTAAAAATAACAGTAACTAATTAGATAACCATGATTATTTCTGAAGAGGCTCAATAAACCAGAGATATTTAGTAGTATTTTTTAAATGTGTGCTAATTTACCAAAGAAAGAAAACTGAAATGTATAATGTAAATGCAGACACTTAATTCAATCATTTGTAGAAGCTCCTCTGGCAGGGCTCACAGAGTTGAGTCCTCATGGCCATGTCACTTACAGCTTTGCTCACCTGGATTTGGGCAGTTTTCTCATTCTTCCCTGTAGATCCTCTCAAGCCTGAGGTCCTGTGTGCTTCATTCCAACAAATGATCTGTATTTCATTGTGTTCATCATTCTGCAATAATGTAATTTGCATGTTGAAAAGAGTCAGACAAAATTTCAATCGAATGGAAATTAATTTAACTTTAAATCCTCTTATAAGGTTGACTTTAAATCATACATTTCTGTGTAAGATTCACTTGGACAAATTTAACATAGCTTTTATTTTTTATATGATGGCAAATTACGTGCCATGTTACTAAGTAATGGTTACATTGTGTGATTAATTTGTCATTTTAATAGGAATAGATTTTTTTATGATTTAGATGTAATTATTGTCATGACTACTTGCTAGTCGTTAGAATAACCCTTGAACCAAGGCAGATACGTCTACACTCCCTTGAGCTTTTTCTTATCTCAGTGCCTTTGTTTTATGCTTTTAACGATTACATATGTAAATACCATGTCCAACAACTTAAAGAGATTTTTTGATTATGAAATGAATTATATAACAAAATTTTAAACAGATCATAATTGGATTAGTCTCCAATCCTACTTTAGCTCAAGTGTAACCCTAACAAATTACACACCATGTAAAATGGCCTCCACTTGTATTAAATTATAGTAATTCACATGATTTCCAAATGATTTCAGCAGGTTAACATTTACTTTTAAGTCATTAACAGGCACTCTTATCCTGTGATTTGCAGGGGTAATTATAATAGAGTAGTTATTTCATTAGTGTGTAACAAAACGCTATGCAAACATAAAAAAAAAACTATTAAACAGTATGCTTGCTGGTAAAATGGGATTTACGCAAGCAAGATTAATCAGGAAAGAGATCGATGTCATAAAATAAATTGATTTATTTCACACTGCCGAATGTACGTCTCCAGAGCTGAGAGACTTTTGGTCTGAAGTTCATGAGACACAAAGAAATACTTGCAGGGATGCCAACCCTTAAAAGGGTCCATAGGCTGTGGAAATGGGGGCTCGTCCCAACGTCCTGCCATGCTTAGGCCCTCCAGTCTCATGAGGAAGAGCTGCCTGTCCAACCCTAGACCACTAGGCCCCCTGAGCAAAGTTCATGCCTCTGCTTCTCCCCCTCCAGTCGACATACGTATGGTAACGTAGCCTCTGTCAGCTATCCGACCCCCTCTGCTTTTCTCTGGGTGTCGACATGCAAGCCTTGGGCCCAGTTACCCCACATTCAGTTACCCCACATTCAAATGGCGATCAATGCAAGCAAAGCCTACATATACTCCCTGTACATTAAGCTGCTGACCTGCTTAGCCCATGAAATAATGAGACATTTAATGGATTCTGCTTGGAAACCGGCCAGTAGCATGGGCAACATCGCTTCCAAACTTGGTACTCACTGTTCTGCACCTCTTTAACAAATAGAGGCCGATTTGCTGCTACTGCTACTCTTGTAGGAGTCAAGGTCAAATAATTGGCAACTCACCGCTCACGAAACATTCCACTACTTCATGAACTCATCTTCACACTTATTGGTTAGCCTACCCAACGAACTCACTCCCTTCATACCCAGCCACCACTTTGTCCATTCTCGATGCGTAGCGCGTGTCGTCGGCTTCCGCCTGGTCGCTGACCTAAGGCCGTATCCCCTCTTTCAAATCTATCCCCTAAAACAGCTTGTAACCTTTTGGGGGAGTGCTGCTGCCCTTCTGGTAACCACACTAAATTGGGTGCATTCACAGTAAATTGAATCCAGTAGTCAAGATGGTCATTGCAGTCATGACTGTTTCGGTTGTAAGAATATCATTTATGACATATAAATGAATCTGCTAAGCTATTTTTAAATGTGGCTTCACTGTACCTCTTGTGAGAAGCTTCACACCCCACAATCGAAGCCAGGAACCCTGGGCCCCTTGAAAAGATATATGCCCGGGCTCCTTCATCCTTATAACGATCAGTGGGCCCTGCCAAGCCATGGGTGTGTGATTCATACCCACCTTTCCCCATGGTAGCTACTGCCCTGACCACACTGACCGTTTTTTGTTATGTGCCCGCTCTGGATGCTGTGGGGGGAAATGCCCTACAGAGAGGAAAAGGTAAGAGTTAGAAGCAGTAGACACAAAAAAGTGTTGTTCGTTGTTGTATGTAATACGCGTCACATTTGATATTACCCGCTGTATTGTCCAGTGCCCTTTGTTCATCATATTCTTCGAACGTATATCGTGGTTTTATTTTCTATGAATCAAAAAGATGTCTGCGCTTGGTTCCTTGCCTACCCACCAACGTGACAACAATGTGTAACAATAACCAGAGTTTTATTCTTCTTTGAATCGCCCAGTTTTTCCTACTATCTGGAGTAAACGTTATCACTCCTCAGAAATCGCTATTATCTTTCTTGATCTCCCTTTTCCTGGTTCAACTTTTGCAACTTTGTGTTTGCGTGATGTGTGCTTCGGACATTAGAACAATTACTCTAGAGGTCTACCTAGTGTTACACTTCTTTATGACCTTTGGCTTGTTTCTCCGAGATGAGAGTTTGACACTAAGTTTTCTTTGGTCACGGTTCTCAAACCATTGATTAGTGGTTGAGGACCGTCTTCCGACCCGACATATCTATTTGAAGAATGACTCTCAAATCCATTACCTCCTCTGCTGGTGGGTTTCGAACCTGAACTACAGGTAGCTATGTCTTGTATTTGTTCGTGTGGTCTGTCTCTATTAATGGAGCGATTGTATAGATTGTCTGTCATGTTACTACTATGAACATTAAGTGTTGTAAGTGGTTCTGGCATGCTTTTGGGGTGCCTTCCCAAAACCATTTGAATTGTATTATTATTTTCTCATTGTCAGGGACTGGGGCACTTGTCAGGATAGAGAGACAAATGATTGGACAACTGCAAAGTAAGGTCCTTGAGGAGAATCTTTTGCCCTCTGCAGGAATGATGAAATTGGAGCGTAAGTTCATCTTTCAGCATGTCAAAGACCCAAAACACATAATCAAAGTTATAGTGGATAAGAAATAAAAAGGTAAAGGCCCTTGAGTGGCACAGAGTCCTGACCTAAATCCAATCAAATATGTCTGAAGATTTCCGTCCATAGATTTTTCCCCTTTTGGCTGAAATAACCTGAACAAAACGTTTCCAATCTCGTCGACCAGTCCCTGACATTTGTTTCAGTTGTGTAATGTTTTAGGGGTTTCTTGCATTCACAGCTTGTTACAAAACACTCCACCGCCTCTTACTAGGATAAAGATCCAGGCTTTGACTTTGCCATTCCAGAACTTTTCATTTCTTTCATTTGAGCCATTCCTTGAGCCCACTGGAATCTTGTTTCACTGTCATTTTGCATAGTCCACATCCGCTTCATCTTAAATTCTCAGAGAGATGGTCTTACATTTTCTTCATGCACCCTCTGATACAATGAAGAATTCATAGATGATTGTTTGTCCAAATTATACTTTGGATTCATCGGTCCAAAGCACACTGTTGTCTAGGTTTTCTCTGGAGGAACTATATTCTTGCTCTGATGTTTTTCTTTGGACAGCAAGGTTTTCCTCCTTGCACACCTCCCATGCAAATCAAACTAGCGCAGTCTCATGCTTATGGTAAACGCATGTACTTTGAAATTAACTGTGGCAAGAGCTATCTGGAGGTCCCAAAATTACATTTTAGGATTGTTGGAGACTTTTTTAAGCATGCAGCCATGGGGAGGAACTTGCTGGGACTGCCAGAGCTGGGCATGTTGGCAGTGGTTTTAAATGCTCTCCACTTCCCATGACTGTACATATAAGGCTTTAAAGTATTTAGAGAAAACGAAAAAAAAAGTGTGGCATGGATATAAAATATGAAAGTTAATCTATAAACACTGTACCTCACATTTTAAATAGCCTAAAGTAACCTATAGGCCAAAATTCTGTTTTAATAATTCACCATGCAGACTATTCATTGATTATGATCAGGAGGCGATTTCCAGGTAAGCCTATGCAAGTGCGCGTTACCCGGAGGAAGGGGTTGTAAATTGAATTCACTGTATAAAATATTAATGCCATGAACATGTGAATGTGCATCAAAACAGACAGTATTTATTTCTTCCAAATCTAACTGTTACATCTAATGCATTCAATTGTTATTGAGCTGTGACCTTGAACACCCTTGTTCAATTAAATTGACTAAACATGGCCAATTGCAATTAACTAATAACAGAGGGATACAGGCATTAAAATTATATTATTATTTTGAGATTATCCAGCCCATCCATTTGCCAGCTAAAGGGACCAGCAGTGTACCGATCTATGGATGATTTAAGTATAACTGCAATATGGATTGACAACTTTTTTTGTAAAGTCAAATATAAGCTCTTTCTTGCACGAAAGGTTTCAGCACAATTTCTTGTTATTTTCGTGTTCTTTGACCCAACCCTCATTACTACAATGTATCTGGATTTAAAATAGTTTGAATGTTCTTTTTTTTCTGTGGTATAAAAGCGGTAGACTTTTCGAATCACAAGGCCAACAATATCTGAGGCGTGTGCAACGCGTCAGCTGGGGGACATGGTCTGTCATTGAATTTGTTGTCAACGCTGTGTAACCAAGGGAACAAGACATGCATGTATGAGAAATGTTAAGAGGGCAAAAGGATGCCTGTTACCACAGAGTACCAACATTGTACGCCTGCACGCCAGTTTCAATGTTTGTGAACTGAAACAGTCTTTCAGGAAGTTAAAGCCAACATCCCCAATGAAATCCACCGTCTTTAATCCAGTATGGAATTGCAGGAAACCCAGTAGTAGAATCATTTACCACAATGTGATCTAGCTTCAGTCACAACAGAATAGCCAAATGGGCATTTTGTGCCCATGTTGAAAATACTTTGAGTGAAACCCGAATATCACCGATTTTTACGTATCTATCTAATGGTCCATGTCACGTTGCCATCGCAGGCCGGGAACTCCCCTGTACGCGTGGTGACCCGGCGTTCGGCGTCGCCGGACTTCTAGTCGCCATCGTGTGTTTGTCCTGTTTTCCCCATGTCCTGTGAACGCATCCCTCCCTGATTCCTAACAGGTGCTCCCTGTTACCTACGTATATAAACCCTTGTGTGTCTAGTCTAGGTGTCCGTGATCGTTTCTTGTGATCTGTGTGCAGCTACACGCTGTGTTTGATTATCCGTACAAACAGTACGTTGGTATACTTATTTGAAGCGTTATATAAGCCAGTTCGTTAGTAGTAAACGGAATAAACCGACTACTTGAACCTACCTCCCTGCGCCTTGGTCTGCCTTCATTCACGAACACATCACAGTCCAACGTCCCAGTACAGAATGAAACCAACTTCTACATGGCTTCCACAATATCCTATGAAAGACTTTACTTATCTGATAATGAATTTAAGCGGGACTGGATTGGGTAGCGGAAACTTTCTGCTAGAACTGCATAGCTTCCTTTCACCATTGGTTTGGTTTGCATGGGTTTTTTGTATATTGCTTTTAAATGTCCCTTATGTAAAGTAATCTTTAAGTACTGTTTATCAGATTCAATAGCAGTTTCACAGTGGTATTTCCCAAATGGCAGGGTAAGATTTCCATATTTGTATTTTTGCAGGTGAAATCATGCAGCCACTTATGAACCAGCAAACCATGTCCCTTGAAATGTTAACTGTGTTTTCTGTCTGTTCCGTGCTATAAGGTTAGGGATCTGTCAGGAGACAATAGAGTGGGAGTATGTGTGTGTGTGTGTGTGTGTGTAAGAACACTCTCCTTGTTACTGACAAACACACACTTACCTAGCAAGTCATTATTAGCCACCAGCTCTGTATTTTCCCTACAGGGGAGCGTGACAAGAGAGAAAAGCAAAAGGGCAGAGCATAGAATGAGATATCTGGTGTGTGTGAGTGCACACGTGTTCATCCCCGTTAACCCCTCCAGCTTCAGAATGATTCTGTTAGCAAAGTGCCTGCATGCTGTTGACTTCCCAGCTGCTATTTGTGAAGTTCATTCCAGAGCAGTGTTCTTTTCTTTCCAGCCTTGAATATGGGGAGGAAATTACATACTATTTTACACAGCTACACCTGAATAGCTGAAGTGATTGTATTTGCAGTAAAAAAAAAAGAACACACACGTGGGCCTGCAAATGGAAATTGCATGTTTTTACACAGTGGTACGGAAACCGAGGTCACCCTCCAAATGATGTGCAAACGGATCGTAACTACTTTCCAGCCTGTGTGATCGCAATACAACTCCTGTTAACGCGTTTTATATTAATCGCATGGCTATAGTGAAGCGCAAATAGCATATATCTAACCCGAACGGAGAGGTAGGAGTTAAATAACAGTTTTTAAGGGATCCTACCTCGTAATCTAGTACTGTCTTACCTTCGATTTGTGTGCGAGATGTTATGGGTTGTGTGAGAACATCTGCTCGTTCTGGATCACTTAGCATTATTATTTCAAAGACGAGGTTTTGCATCAGTTTCAACCTCTCAGTAATCAAATGACTGTCACATGCATTCATGTTCATTTCCATACATTGTTTTTCTCATTACTGTTGTGCCATTCCAATTCATCTTTTACTCGTTAGTTTTAACCATTTAAAAACACTGTACAGCAAACCAAACAAATAGTCACAGGAAGCAATGCTACTCAAGAGGCAAGCATCCGTTTTCCCAATCAACCAAGCTCAAACTCTATTACCCGTGGGCTCTGAACATACAGAACTATTACACGCCTCCGGACAGAATTTGCACTCTGGGTAACCGGCTGGAACACAAAAACAAGACGGCTTGAATACATTGAACATAAATCACATCATTCAAGTACTTTTTGGGTTAAACGTAGTCATGGCAAATGCATCCCGAATTACAGCATATTTCAGTTAGATATTGTAGGACTCGATATTATGGAATTGAGATCATGGGTTGTAATTTACTGAAAATGGCATTGAATGTTTTGTGGAGCTATAACAGTTAGATTTATATAATCGCCACACACCTTTTTAGGATTTGCTTGATTGATTACTGCTGCAAATATCGAAAGGTTGAGTGTCTTACATTTTGACATTTTACTGCACTGTTTTTAATTCCCATCCAACATGACCATGGGGAATGATAAGATGTCACTTAGTAATGAAATAACAAATAACCTTAGATCAGAGAATGAAATCAAGATCTGTTCTAATGAGACTGTATTCAACTCTAACTGTAGAAAAGGGTTCATTCCTGATGTTGAAAGTATACTTTGGAAACGGGTTCTCTACTTTAATTTGCCACACCCGTAAGATTAACCCTAACCCCTACAGTTAGGTATAACCTAGATTCATCACTAATAAAAAAAACATTGTACCCTTGGAAGCGTTTACTTTTCACTGAGACTGAATAACGTCCCTGCAGCCTGTAACCTAAGCTTAACTGGCTGCTGCCTGTTGGATGTCAAATCAAATCAAATTGGGTTTGATTTTGAATGAGTGGAGCGAGACAGAGCAGGGTTAACGCCACAACAACAAATTAATTCTCCCGTGAATCAGACTGGGGAGTGTCATCTGTGTTAGAATACAGCCCTTTGATTAGGCTGCAGGTTAAAGCAACAATCACTGTCAGTCCTAAATCGGCTACATCTGTTTGTTTATAAATTATTTTATGAATTGATGACAAAAACAAATTAATGGACTATGCACAGCAAGGTTTTCTTTGAAACATTGTTCAAGACATGTGAAACAGATCTAGCAAGTGTTTTAAACCTCATTACAAAGATGGCAATCCCTCCCAAGCAAGCTACTTATTTTCAGCTAATAACTAGGCTATATAATTTGCTAACTCCACAATATCTGACTTAAAAAAGTATACTTTTTGACAAGTGGCCCCTAAAATGAGAGTGAGTGTTATTTATAATCAGTCAGTAGGTCGACTTTAGCTAGGCTCTCGTGTGCTTTCACATTGGCCAGAGTGACTTGTGCCATTTTAAAGTATCACACCCGTGACTCGTTTATTAATGTACATAAATCTATTGTTTTAAAATGTTGTTCAATTCAGCCTGTGTTATGTGATTTAATTAGGATCCTAATGTTATGATTCTATATTTGGTGCCACAATAGTGTGCAATTGAGTGATACAAGTTAGTAGTTGTAATTTAAGAAAGAAAATGTCAAATTGGAAGTAATTATATTATTTTGCACTTACTAGCTTGACTTTAAAGGTTTTTTTTTTATTTCTGCCTCAAGACAAACATTTTTGGAGCTGACAATCCTCCTTGTTGCTCTCTAATGCTCTGTTTGCCTCCGATACATTTTATCTGACATGTTATTCATTTAGCAGGCAACTGTAGTCTGAATGTCATACATTCTCTATGCTTTTGCTGCTAGCACTATGTTTTTGTAGTGGATGTGATCATCAATCGGTGACATGGAAAAAATGAAAACCAGGCACTAAAGTGTTCTGTCTAAGTTGCAAAAGTGTTTATAGAAGCAGTAAACCAAACCTATATCGTCAATAGTCAAGACATAGGATTTCCATTTCCTGGACCAGGATTTGTGACTTCCTGTGTGATGTTTGGTCATACTTTTTGTACGTTAAAGAACATGAACCCCTAGTAGAGAGTCCCTGATTTTATGTTTTGGCAGAAAACAACAGGGTGGACCCCAAGGGTTTCTGCACTCTGGGACTCGGGTAATGTGGAGTTGTCAATGATGATGGACTGGTCTTGGAGTGGACTCGCCTGCACTTCGGATGAAGAGCTTCTCTATTATTTTGTGGTGTCATCTGCATAGCACTGATAAGATACACCTTTTCAGGATACGACGGATCCAAATGAATTGGTGCACAGACAGCAAAGCCAAAATGGTGGCTTGGCCAAGTGAGAGCCCTGGTACCAGACACAGACTACTTGTGATCTGGCAGGCCGGCCAGATAAGATGCAAAAGTGTGCAGCGCCTTAAAGGGTGAAGAGGAGGATTTGATGGTTCATTCTGAAAAGTAGCAGATAGATCTAGAAAGATAAGAACAGAGGAGAGAGTCAGCTCGGGCAGCGTGAAGAGCTTCTGTGTGACATAGAGGAAAGCCGTCTCGGTTGAGTGAGACGTCTTGAAGGCTGACTGGTTAAGGTCACGGAGGTTGTTCTAAAGTGAGAGAACGGGAAAGTTGGTCGTTGACAGTGTGCTCAAGTGTTTTGGAAAAGAAACGATAAGGCTCAATCCTTTTTTTTTTGCATTAGAGAGGACAACGGTCAAGGATCAGGGAAGTGAGTACGTTTCTGGAGATGTTTGGGGATGGGGAGGGTCAAGGAGGCCTATTCTAGGTTGACCCCATCCTTTGAATATTGCAGCACTTTTAACAAGAAGCCCTACAATCTTCTGCATGGTATTACACTATAGTATGTTAGAGAATATAATGGAATTGGGAGGCTATAATTTTCTCAATTACATATTATCGGGTCTGTAAATAGGCTCCAGGTAAAAATGTATGTGAACGTATCCTTTAAAGATTCATTCTCGGGTTTTTAACAAAATGTGTGTTTGTTTTTTACAAAAAGTCTGACGTGTTGTTTATATGCGCATAGTCTATAAGTAGAATCACTATGATACCGAAATTCCAAGTTTGGAAGCATGTATTTTGTTTAGGGGCACATCTTTTTCAAGGACCCTTTCTGGCTAACACATTCTGTATGGGGTTGAGACAATGTTCTACAAGAAGTCCCAGAAATGTTCCATATGCATAAAAAGTCCATCTCATTGGGTTGCATTATTAAGTGAGGGAGCCCCCCACTTTATGTAATTATTTTTATAGCCACCCTAACTCCAACTACAGGTTGTGCACTACGGATACATGACCGGTATTAAAATGTGTGTCTTGTTTTCCGATAGCGTTGCTATTGTTTTGAGGAAGGTTCCGTTGCATTAAAAGAAATTAATGTTTATGGCAAAAAACATAGCTGCACTTGCCGAAAGGGAAGTTAGCCTCGCTGAACGTTGTTTGCCCAAACTTTCCAGAATATGATCATGCAAATGGCTGCTGGATCTGAAGTTTGCAAGTAATGCTAACTAGCTACCGTACTGTTTATGCAGTGACAATGAAATAACTAAAAAAGGTACAATCTCGGGTTTGCCGTCGCAGCAGCTGTGTACGTTGTCCAGCTGTGTGCTGGCAGTAAATGACCACAGATAATCCCCCAGTACTGAGCTGGCCATCTCCCAAATACAATACACGAAGATATAAAGCAAGCGAGCATTGAAAAAAGATGAATTATTGCTTATTTTACAAAATGGCCTGAAAACATGTGTTGGTACCTCTTGATAATAAATAATTGGATTATAGTGATATTTTAAACAAATGTGTTTAGTTAGTATAACACGTATCTCCTATCTTGTAATCAGTCATTCAGCCAACTTAAATGGAGAAATGTAGTCAAGGTGCTATTTAGTATCAATGTGTGCACCACACTGAACATGGACCAGAGAAAGCAAAAGAGAGAGTTGTCTGAGGAGATCAGAAAGACAATATTAGGAAAGCACAGCAAAGGTAAAGGTTACAAGACCATCTCCAAGCAGCTTGATGTTCCTGTGACAACAGTTACAGATACAAGCTAAACTTTAAGTGTAGGTATGAGATCTTCAGATTGCACCATCCATTACGTTTCAGCTCCATGGAAGAAGACCCAGGAGGACTTCACTTTTGAAAGGAAAACTTAAACAAGCCATACTGGAATTTGCCAAAATGCATATTGACAAGCCACAATCCTTCTGGGAGAATGTCCTTTGGACAGATGAGTCAAAACTGGAGCTTTTTGGCAAGTCACAATGGATGTATGCTCCTAGGTGACAAAATGAAGCTTTTAAAGAAAAGTACACCATACCTATAGTGAAAGAAAGACCCCGGTTATGTTTGGGGCTGCTTTGCAGCATCTGGCACAAGGTGCCTTGAATATGTGCAGGGCACAATGAAATCTCAAGAATATCAAGGCATTCTGGAGCAAAACATACATCTGTTAACAGGTGCAGTCATTGAGAGCTACTGAACATATTTTATTTACAATATTATATTGTCTTTTGTCAGTTTCAAGTCATTTCAGAGAAAATTGTGTATTCTTAGTTTTTTGTAGAGGGGCTCCAACAAATTTGACCATGTCCGTACATACGCACATACAGGAGCATTCACACACCGCTCCTTGTACACACTTGTTCACTTGAAATGACTAGATACAAACACAGTAGCATGACACCTTTTGTAACATTTTCTAACAGGCAAAAAGTTTCGCTTTTTTCAAATTTCAGTTTGTCAACTAGCCCGAGCAAGGTTTTAATTACCTTAAAAGTGGATATTAAAATGTAATTTTTGATATTAAGGTATTATTGAATGAAAATACTGTGTACAACATTATCTTGTCATTAAGCTGACAAAATACAGCATTATCCAATATATAAGAAACATTTATTACCTCAGGATGTCCCAAAACCAAAATGTTAACTGACAAATATAATTCAGGCATTACATTACAATTTCATGTGACAACGATTCTTAATTAACTTGAAAATGTCAATGTTTTTAAAGTAGATATTGTTGGAAATAGGCATATGTGTTGGTATATGGATTTGAAGTGCAGCAGAAATGCTTTGCTCTCTCCCCCAAATCACACTTTGTCCTATTTGTAGGGGTCTGTGTAAAGGTTGTGCCAATAAAAGGCAGGGGCACTCATAGGCACTTGATTTGTGCTCAGATGCCATAGCAATTAGTTCCCCAAGTTTTCTGTCGCCTGTAGGGAATAGGGGGTCATTTTTGGAAGCATTCTTCTTCCCATTGTTATATTTTCAATTATCAGTGCTTTTCAACTGAAAAGTCCCATCCTGCTAACAATCCATTTGTGTAGGAGACAAAATGGAGCTTCACAGGTCCTCTGACTGTGCTGTCGTCAAAGGCGTGTATCGGTGAATAAGATGCCATTTTGGACATGGGCTTTATCCTACAAACACTTCATATAATGGAAGGGTGCACATCTGCAACACAGCGACTGGCTTTGTTGTTCACTGATGGTCTTTCTCTGTTAATTGTTATCTATGTCATTTTCTCCTCGTTTTCCCCTGCCTCACTTGTCTTTCTTAAGAGCTCCGTTGTGCTTATCCTTCCATTCCTGCATTTTGTGAGGATGTCAACTTTAGCCTGCAGTATTCTCTCCAGATCGAAATCCACTCCATGCAACTTATTCCCTCTTCAAATCAATGTTGTGTTGATTGAGAGAGCTTAATTTCTTTATTTTTTAATCCCTTTATAGAGACGCAGGTGTTTGTGCGCGTGAGCGGAAGAGTGAGAGAGTGGGCGTGTGAGCGGGAATCAACAGGGAGTTGACCGCATGATAATCAAGTTAATCAGGACTCAACCAAGATGTGGCAGCGGTTCGCAGCGAAAGGAACTTGTTTTTAATTAAAGTTTACCTAAAGTTTCGAGCCCCCTCAACAGAAACGGAACACACACACACACACATCTTTCGCCCTTTCCCCCTGGTGGTGTGTTGAGTGAGAGTGTGCTCAGTATCACCAGTGTGCCTCTGCATAAGCAAAGCAATTACGGAGTTGAGAGGCAAAGGAAAGAAAGAATGGAGTTAAAAACAAAGCCACGATAAGCGTGTCCTCTTCAGTTGATGGGCGTGTATGAGTGTATGCACTGGGCCCAACCCCACCTGAGGGCCCCGGGAGCCCATCCACCCAAATCCCCATGTCCCTCCATCCACGCGTTTGCCATAAAAACAACATAATGGAAATTCCAGAGGTCTCCCTGGGCTGCTAAACTGTGCCATTTCACTCACAACCATCCCTCCCTTTACTGCCCCACATTTGCCATCTCCTCATTCCCAGATTCCATCTCTTTCTTTTTGACAATCTGTCTAGCTCTCCGTTTTTTACTACTCTCTCCTACACTTACACAGCCAGTGATTGCAACTCTCAGGAATGGCATGCCAATCAAACAGGGGACGAATAGAAGCCTTTGGCGACGACATTTAAACCACAGCAGCGCTGATCAATTCTCTGCAGTGCCGCAGTACAGATAGAATAAGCACTTTAAACCATAACTAAGGCCGACTCCGCCTCTTGTTTTGGTGGGGAGTTGAGGGATGAGGCTGAAGAAATGTAACAGCAGTAAAGTTCATGAAGCTACGGATGCCAAATACTGTGGCCATCCGTTAAATACCATCATTAGCGCTTATAATCATTTACAGTGCTTTACATTGTTTACAAAAGTCTAAAACCCTGCGGTATGACTGTAGAACAAGCTCATGAGGCATGCCAACGTTATATTCTTCAAGAACGAATGAGTATTGATATTTCATTTGGTACCAAAGTTGATTTAGTAAAAAAAGATTCCAGCATTAACCACACTAAGGGCCCTAGGGCTGAAAACTTACATCAAAATCTTCAAAACATAAGCAGTACATTTCCGTATATTAGAACTTGCATATTTTAATAAATATAGAATATAGATTAAAAGTCTGTACAAGAAACACAGTTTTTCAAGAAAGTGCCAGAAAATGATGATTGATGCAAACTCTTTTCCACTCTGATCTACTCACTCCTCCTCCACCATTCTGTCCTTCACTATCAAGACTCTGGTCTCTCCCCTGCCTCATAAGTCTACACTCCTTATATAAACCCAGAGCATGAGCTTTAAGGGATATATATATATATACACAACTCAAAATAATTAAGAGAACACATATCATCACATTATAAAATCAAGTCAATTACATTGTAGGGATATCAATCTGTCCAGTTAGGAAGCATAAGCGATTGTGAACCAAAGACAAGTGTTTTGGTGAAAATGTATGTGCCAACAGGTGCACTGGGTAGGCAACAGCAAGACAATCCCCCCAAAGGGAATGTTTTTTTGCAGGTAGTGGCCACCGACAGTTGCTAGTGCAGTCCATAAACAATCAACATGCAATTTGACTGATCTTAAACAATTCTGATCAAGGAAGAATGGACAAATGTTGCACACTTGAGGTGTGCAAAGTTGGTAGAGACATTCAAAAAGAATAATGGGAGTGATTACACCATATATTAACTCAGGGGAATATTCACTTATCCAAATTGGGTATTTTACTTCTTTCATTTTTAATTTTCACTTGAGTATTTTGGGTTACTGTGAGAAAATAAATCTGATTATTTGTGGTTTCATTCCAAGCTGTACGACAATAAAATCTGGCCAATTTGAAAGGAGGTAGCCCCTTAAAAACATGTTTTTGCACATTAACATACTGCATTGTCATACACAGTTAAATCTTTGAAAAAACACTTGGTTTACATTTTGGGTTTGCATACTTTTTCACCGACAGTAATTGAAGAATTATGCAAAACAATCTTGGAGATTCTTGTATTGTGTTATTTTCAAACCAAGCATTGAAACACCTCCACAAGAAATATCATTTTTCATAAAGTAAATATAATTACATAATACATTTGTTCTCTAAGACCATTAAGGCTAGATTCTTGTTAGCCAGCAAGTCTGATTAAATATTTCTGTTTGCATGAAATCCTTTGGTACTAACAAATAATCTGAATAGGGTTGAACTTGATTTTTGCACTTTCTTTACTGAAGATTAATCAAGTCACAATTGTGTGATCCAAAACACACATGCCTTACTGAAGATTAATCAAGTCACAATTGTGTGATCCAAAACACACAAGCCCAGAATCAGAAAGAGCTTTATTACTAAGTGAGTTTTATAACAAACAAGGAATTCGTTCTGGCCCGTCAAAGCAACATATTATTCAAAAGAGATAAAAACAAATGAACGTAGACTAAGCTATACATTAATAAATATAAAAAGAATATGTAAAGTGCAAAATTTTCTCCAGTTGAAAGTGATGTGTGTGTGTGTGGAGAGGGGGCTATAGTCACATTGGTTCATGAGGTCTACTGCTGTAGGAAAGAAACTGTTCACTTTTTGGTCCTGATAGACCTCAGCCTTCTGCCAGAGGTGAGAGGGATCAGACCCGATCTTTGCCGTCAGTCTTCTGCCACTCGTCAATCACCCTCTGCAGAGCGGATGATGCACTGCAGCACGCTCTAGTCCTTGGCAGTGGTTGCAGCGCACCAGCCGGTGATGGAGGAGGCCTGGAAGGACACTACGTGTGCACCGTCATAGTCTTTAGCAGGTTGAACTTTATCAGCTGCTGCAGGAAGTACATCCTTAGACAGTGCTGATGCCAGGGCGACGGGTCTGTAGTCATTCAGTCTGGGCGACGGGTCTGTAGTCATTCAGTCCTGTGATCCTTCACTCCATAACCGCAGAGGTCTGGGCGACGGGTCGGTAGTCATTCAGTCTGGGCGACGGGTCTGTAGTCATTCAGTCCTGTGATCCTTGACGTTTTGGGGACTGGGATGAGGGTGGAGCATATGAAGCAAGCTGGAACGCAGCATGTCACGGTGAGGTGTTCAAGATGTCAGTAAACTCAGCAGAGAGCTGATCTACACAGTGCTTTGGGATGGATGGGGAGACGGCGTCAGGCCCTGCTGCCTTGCACGGGTTCAGTCTCTTGAATAGACCGTTAATGCCCCCCTCCAGGATTGAAAGTGCCATTGTGGTGGCAGACGCAGGGTATGATTGAGATGGGTGATTGTGTAGGGGGCTGGTGTTGATGTCTGGAGACACAGGGAGAAGGTATGTTGTTAGGACGGCCCTTTTGTCTTTCAAATCTGCAGCAGAACTCATTCTGGTTGTTGGCAAGTTGCAGGCTTATAGTCGATAGTGGATTTAGGCTTGTAAATCTGTTGGAGACCTCTCCAAACAGATGCAGAGTCTTGGGCTAAGAACTGTTGTTTTAATTTCTCCATGCAGGCACTTGGCTTCCTTCACTGCTTTACCATACTGTATTTAGCATCTCTGAACCTAGCTCTGTCCACGCTCCTGAACGCCTCCTCCTATTCCAAACGCAGCTGTCTGAGTTCAGCTGTGAACCGAGGTTGGCCGTTGTTGTAACTCACCCTGGTCCGTGTCGGATGCATGATGTCACAGCATGAGTGTGCTCATCCAGGCTGTTAGTGGCAGACCTAAACATGTTCCAATCAGTGCATTCCAGACACGAACACAAACCCTCTTATGCATCATGAAAACATTTCTGGAGTAAGGAAGCTAAAAGTATGAAGTGTAAGGGCACCATCTTGTGGAAGTAAAGGAAAGAGACCTTTCCCAAAGCTAGTGTTTATATACATTATTCCATGAAATGTCCATGCCTCTCTTTAGATGTTAATGACTAAAGCCCAGAATTCCTTTAAACGGTTTTCTGATTAGATTGCCACTTTAAAGAATCATCTAGGCATTAATTTGGCTTCTGGTCCTAGAGACTAAATGGTTTTCTAAAAACAATTGCATGCAAATGTTGAATAGCGACAATATGCTGTTATCACAAATATGATACCAGCAATTGTGAACATGTCTGTACCGGACATCTTTTGTCATTTAATTTGAAAATAGAAAAAAATGAAATTGGCAGAAACAGGACAAACTCCAGAATACTATTTTCTTATGTTTGTGTCAAAGTAAATTTTAATAAAACACAACTTTAAAACAGACAACCTTTCTAGTATTGTGTGAATGTGATTGCTGGATGAGCCAGATGATGTGCTTAATTTAGGAGCTGGGACAGCTCAATGACTGATGACTGCTTGTAGTTTAGAAAGTGCAATGTTTGCCCATTTATGTTTAATGTAGAGTTTCAGCTACTCCACAGATCAGGGTTTCTTTTGTTCAAAACTCTTTGCAATTTTAAGTTGAGACATTTTATTCTTAAATTGTTGCCTTATTTGCCTGTGCAGTCTTTCACAGAGTGGCTCCCCATCCTCCAGAAGAGCACTGCTCTTTTTTGCACTTCTGGTTGGATGCAAACTGCATTTCGTTGTGCTTTACTTGTACTGTTCAAGGACAATTAAGGTGAATCTAATCTAATACTATTTGGAATGAACTCTATCCTAATTAATGTCACTGGCCAGTAGCCAATTGAAACCATTGAAACTGTTAAGTGTAAAAAAAAAGCATTTGTACACTTACCAACTTGTTCATAACAGCTATGCTAATCTCTGATACTCATTTGAACCACTTAAAGGTGAGTGCACATTGTTTACTTAAGATTTCTCGCCACATTGTCACTGCGTGCATAAGACCACCTTGGAATCCGCTTTATGTTTTAGAAGCCAGCATTTCATCAACAGCTATAGGAACAGACACCTTTCTGAAGGGTTCATATGACCCTGTCTTAACCGTAATTCTGCAAGCTTCAAGTGTAATAATGGAAATCAAGCTACTCTAGAACACAATGTATGAAAAGCTTTCAGAGCTAAGGAGACTGATTTGAGGAACATTTTAAAATGATAAAATTACACCTTACAGATTATTACAGCTTTTCTTGGCAGGTTGTTATTGTACTCAAGACATTGGGCATTATAATAGAGACCTTATACATCTATATATAGCATTTTAAACTGGGACAGGTTTCCCCTTATACATCATTATGAATAACTGTGGAAATTACTATATGCACTGAATTTACTTGCCTTATTAATTATATATGAATGTTCACTTTTATAGCACAGTAATTTCCTTTCCATCAGTTCATCTCTTTGGTTGTTACATTCTCATTGTCACTTTAAACTGGAAATATGATGCAGAGGTAAATTTCCCTCATTGACCCATGCTCTATAAAGGGGTCAAGTAAATAACTTATAGCATACTAATTACCAGTCCCGAAATCTCTAGGAGTTTCTCTAATCAACCAGCAGATGTTGCTCTTTGACTGTTAAAGAAGTGAACCTTTTTTCTACTTTACTCAAGCATTCATGTACTTTAAATGAGAAATACAATGACACTGTCAATAAAACTGTCAACTCAGATAATTCATATAACATGCTCTACTTTGTGAATATGTTTTAAATATGGGATCCAGAACCAGTTCCACCTGATGTTCTTGATCTTATAATTTGTCATCAAGAAAACATTTGTGTGAATGTAATAGAAAATAAACAAATGCTACGATTCTGATGTGTGTTCACTAGAAATAAACCAGACTGAAATGGGAACCAAACACACCAGGACCCAACTCCCTGGCTTTACACTCAAATGATTTAGTGTGGACACAAAACCTCTTGCACAGTTGGAAGGCCTTTAAAAGTAGTGTGTCAGCTCAAATGGTTTATGGTATTTCACTGCTGTGATGGTGTACAGCCATGGCCAAAAGGTTTGAGAATTACACAAGTTTTGGTTTACACAAAGTTTGCTGCTGCAGTGTTTTTTGCTTTTTTTCAGATGCTACTATGGTATACAGAAGTATAATTACAAGCATTTCATAACTGTCAAAGGCTATTATTGACAATTGCATTAAGTACATGCAAAGAGTCAAGACCTCTGCGATTTGTGCTGACATGCTGTCAATTAACTTCTGGGCCACATCCTGACTGATGGCAGCCCATCCTGGCATAATCAATGCTTGGAGTTTAGCAGAATTTGTGGGTTGTTGGTTGTCCACCCACCTCGTGAGGATTGACCACAAGTTCTCAATGGGATTATGGTCTGGGCAGTTTCCTGGCCATGGACCCAAAATGTAGATGTTTTGTTCCCCAAGCCACTTTTGCCTTACGGAAAGGTGCTCCATTATGCTGGAAAAGCCATTGTTTGTCACCAAACTGATCTTGGATGCAGCAATATATTTGCCTGTATACTGAATGATTTTAGAACTGTCTGGAAATGTATCATCGCACTTTGCAATGTGGATTGAGGTTTTATTTAACCTGTTGTCGTTAATCTCAACGTGTTCATTACCTATTGAGGATCACACATTTCTCTTCGACTAATTGATTTATTGTCAGGAAGCTTATCATTGTTGGCCTAACAACAGACTTTGTCCTCCAAACATGGCATTGCCCGTAAGAGCCTGTGTATCTAGAGCCAGGGCTGAGCATTGCTTGCAAATTGAATAAATGAATCTATTGGTAGCTGGATTTGTGTCATTTCCATGATAGTGCCTTGTGCCTCGTTTTAATACATTAAGGAAAGAGTATTTTTCAGTGAATAGCAACCTATTTTCACTGAACTATTAGGCCAGGAAATGTCAGCTAAAGGAAGGTGAGTGCACCGGATCATTAGGCTCATCAATTAGTAGGACTGATCAAAACATTTTGCTTGCATGTTATGTGGCTTGTTGTGAATTCATTTTTGCACTTCACATTTGTGGATTTGCCCAGGGCCTGGGCTTCTTCCAACCATAGCTTGTACCTGAGTATCAATTTGGAGGATTTAATCAATTTGTAATCAATAGGAAATGCCATCAGTAAGCAAGAAAGTTATTAAATTCTGGTGGGAGGGGGATAGATGAAGGGGCAGCTCTACTCTATTTAGAAATCTGGGGAGTAACTTGAGTTAATTGTTTGGCAGACTGAATAAAATATGTTTTCACATTCCTGGAATAGATGTAACAACCTCTCTGTTACTACCAGATGCTATAAACACCAGGCTCTCTGCAGCCAACTGTGGCAGTAGACAAACAGCAGGAAGCAGCTAAAACGTTATTGCTATATCGGTTAAAACAGTTAAGTTCAAATACAATGAGGATAGCATTAGCATTTCAGTAGGTTATTTAACCTTGGTCAATATATTTTATAATCTGTCTCTTAGATAATGAATATGTAATCTGTTGGTTTTGATCATGTATTTGCAGGGCTGGGCCTGGATGGATTCTTATTTCAAAGTCCATTAAAAAGCAAGTTGCTATGACTGCAAACTCTTGTTGATCAGCCCTGACACTGCGGCAGATGAATAGATCAGAACCCACGCAGAGAAAAAGCCCAAACGGCAAAAATTCTCTATGCTACACCACGACTGATCTAAGTTTGGGCCTATTTAAAAGGATGCTATATAGGGAATTGGGTGAGATGTGGGATATTGATACAGTCTGTATCAAATTAATCTCTTGGGAATAATCTTTGATATAATAGCCAGACCATTTTACGTAATTTGTCTTACATTTGGGATTCACATCCCAAATTTGGGATTCACATCCCAAATGTGACAAAGAACTGCAAATTCACAAGAAAAAAGTTATTAATTGCAATTAATAAATGTGTTTGGAGTATGTAAGCATGATAAAGCCCCCTGTGTAACTATTGGAAGGGTGAGGCATTATTTTAGTTGGCTCGAAACAATAAACATTTGCATCTGAAATCAAACAATGCATTTGGCTTTACCATTTATAACTGACAACACACAGGGTCTGTGCATTGTGCTATGTCACTGCTTTGCTCCAGCAAATCTTTTTTTTAGGTCAGGTTCCTGCTATCTAAAGCGAGCTGTATAGCTGGAAAATGCATTACCTTCAATCAGGTGTGTACCACCAAAACACTTTCTGCTTGAGCAAGCAGAGTGATAAGAATCGGGAAGGCTTGTTTAGACATGCCCTAACCTTCAACCATTACTTACTTGCAGTATAGTTGTTGCGATAAGGTAAGGCCGTAATAACAAATTGGACACAGTTTGCTATTGGTGTCTACAATTTGGAACATCATTAAAGAAAAAAATCTCTAAAATGAACTGGAAGGCCCTGGAAGAAGTCTACAGCCCATGACTGTAGAATGCACACCAGAGAAAAAAAGTTTGGTCAGATCGATAAACAGAAGTTAATGTTGATGGTTACAACAATTTGAGTAGTATGTCGGCAACACGCACAACACTGCAAGGTGCAAACTGCTAGTCAGACAAAAGGTGAGTTAGAGTACACAGAAGAGCCTTCTGAGTTCTGGAAGAGGTAAAGATTGATGTGTACCAAAGTGATGGTAAGAGGAAAGTGCGGTGAATACTGTGAAATGTAGGGAGGTTTTGTCTTGGCAGATACGGCTTCCGCTGGAACTCTCAATTGTCTTCATTAATGATGTAACTGCTGACAGCCGTAGCAGGATGACTTCTGTAGAATGAACAACTTTTCTGTTTAGCTTTTCTGCTTTAAAATACAACAAGACAATGAGCCTCGGAGTTGTTCAAGACAAAAATATGCTAAAATCTTTACTGTCAAAGTCAATTTCCAGATTTAGATAAAATGTAACATCCCTTTCATTCGCTTGAGATAAACACTAGAATATGCACATTTATGTGAATACTACATTATTCATTTAATGCCTCCTGTTTTGAGCTGGATTTGTAATATGTTGTTCATATGTGAAATTGTGCCAGTTCCAACATAACTTGAAGTGGGATTCTGTTTTGCTTATGTAGGCTGGACGGTTGTATATCCACTGAAATGGAGAGTCTAATAACACATTACAACATCAGTCAATTTCAATCTCTATATTCTGTGGTAACTTGTGGAAACAACATAGTTGAGAGTTAATGTGCACGTGGGGGAAAGGTGCAAAAGATACTGAGAGTGGGACAGGCCCAGATGAATGTTGGGAAGAATTTAAGGCCAGTGTATGTGAGTAAGGATTAACAGACGTTACCTTGACTGTAAAACAAGTTTACCATGCTAATTGTTAAAAGCAACCAGCACCCACAAGATGAATACGGATGGAGTCTCTGTCTGAGGAGAATAAGAGCAGAGCAATGGGACATTTGAGAGAGCTGAGAAGATGGATGTTTTGTGGGGAAGAAGAAAACAACATTGTCGCTCGAATGCACGAGGAACAGAGGGAGTAGAGGAGGAACAGAAGGGAGTGACGATGAAAGGGTTCTTTACAAAAACTGCAAAAGGTCATGGGCACTCATTGAGCCACACAGGTGGAAGCCAAGGGGAATAATGCAAGAGTTTCTACAAAACAAGCCCTGGAGAGAGTTTTGTAATAGTCATCAATAAAACATAGTCAAGTTCTCTCACACTCAAACCTTTCTGACTCATAAGCAGGCATTGATAGAGGTCCCTGACTGATGTCCTACATACCGAGCAAGTGAGGTATAAAGAAATTGGTTGAAGTAAAAAACAAACAAATATCTGCGTTGCAAATACATAAAAATCAAACGATTAGGATTTTTTACTGTGAGGTGAATTTCTTTACTCCAAGAATTTGGTCCTTGGACTTTGCATTTGCCTTTGGAGTCTGCTGATTGTGTATGTCAACAGCCTACTTGTTCTTAACAACATGTGTGCTCAATATTTAGAAAGGGTAGTTTGGCCTCGCTTGTTTGATTCATAGTCTCCAAAGCATGTCCAAAGACAATGAGACAAACGGTTCTCCTTTCTAGATTTGTATTCCTTATCCATTTAACCACATTAAGCACATCCGCTTAAAGAAAAAGAATCCTGTTACAAATCATCTGGACTTGAATAGTGGCTGGGATGTGGTTCTGCAAAGTAGGACTACGCAAAGCATTTTGAATCACTAGCATTACACTTCACTGAAACCATTTTAAACAAGGCTATCAATACAGAAGCACAAAAATAATGCCACAACAAGAGAGAAAAGTATTTAAAAGGCTGACAGGAATAAGAAAAAATAACATACTGACTAGCCAATAGTCTATGTTTTCCAAAAAATCCTATACTAAACCAAAAAAATAAAAAATAATCATTATCAGTGAACAGTAGCCAAACCGGCAAATTATGAAGAAAATATAGATGTGATTGGCTTACTGAGTCATCCATTACTTAATACAACCTGTGCTGGTGGGTGCAAATAGTGGATGTCTCAGGTTGTGGCTGTTCCAGCTGCCTATGCTGAACATCTACTGCTGAGGCATGGGTTCACCTAAGTCCCTTTTATCAAGAGATTCCCTTCCCATTCCTGCCCACTTTTGTGTGAAATAATCCATGACAAATATTAATAAATAATCTATTAAATTTAATAAGGAAAGGTCAAGAATGTCTGAAAATACATTTCCAGAATGGCTTAAATAAGCCACACTTAACTGAAATGTGTTAAAAGTGAATACAATTCATGGTCACTTTTTACTCCAGACCTCGGTACTTTCTTCTCAAATTGAAATTAGTCCTCTCCCCGCCAAAGTGATAAGGCACCCTTCATTTCACATGAGGAGAAACGATCATTATCTGCATAGAAATTGCACACTTCCACCTTGTTCTTGTTAATAGTACCCAAACTGACGTCAGCAAACTGGTGCAATGGACTTCATCAATTACCCTGGTTCAGGCAATTAATTATTTCTGGGTTAGGAATTAGAAGGACACACATGGAACACCCACCAGACAGCGCTGGATCGTCTAAGACCTCATTGGGCGTCTGGATTTAATTAATTGATTCAGAACAGATATTATAAAATACTTAGTGTTTTTAAGAATCAGTAAGTGTACACTTTTTGACCCTGTATTACCATTTGAAATTAAATAAAGAAACAAGGCCTCAATTATAGACAAACCCCCCATATGGCCACAAAAAAAGCTAATAAAATAGAATACTTTGTTAAGCACTGTCAAGAAATGCAGTACCATGGACAGCAACAGCCAAAACCACTGATAAGTTGTGATGCATGAATACTCTAAATGCGGTCTTATAAAAGTATTGGTATAGGACATATTAACTGATATGTTTAGTGCAAATAATTAGAAGGTTTGCACCTATTTAAAGTGTCAACTTACCATCCAGTATGACACCTGGGTCTGCAAGACGCGTGTCATTCTTTGGACTGATGGGACTGAGAGACAGATGTAGCATATTCTTTGCTCTGTTTCTTTGTAGACTTGTTGACTGTAACCGTGGAACATTTTTATTCATACAGGTGATTGGAAAGTGTGGTCTCACTTGGATGAATGAATCCTTGGGTAGGAGATTGACATATCTGACACAGATGCATCCCACGGATGCCTGCAGCTCTTGGGGAGCAGCTCTTTCATACTCTCTGGTTGTGAGGTGATGACACACCAGCCATCTTTCCTCATGATAGCCATCTACATTGTGTGGAGGAGAAGTCTATGTCGCACATCAATCTCCTCACAAAGGTCCACCAATAGAGTGTAGTTTAGTGATTTCTCTCTAAGATTTACAACTTCAATCATATCAGTCAATAAGCTGCGAAGGTTGGAGGACTACTTTTCCTCTGACCAACATCTATGTGTGACTCATCATCTTGTTCAGCTGTGCTCTAATGCCTGACAGTTGTCCAGTAATGGCTGTCGCCTCACCAACGATACAGACCTTTAAGGAATTACCCGTCTAATGTTTTTATGAGGCACTTCTTTAAAGCCTGGAATGTATTAGCCTGGCAGTTGGCAACGATGGGGAACATACAATATTGGTTTTGTAGATTGTCTTGAAAAATGTCATAGAAAGACGCAGTATTATTTGTTTTTCAGGTATACTGACTGGTCCAACAGAACATAGTTTCATTTTGAGTGCAATTATATTTACAGATGAGGTTTCTGTCAGGGTTCCACCCTACCTGACTGTTGCTGGCCCGTTGGCTACCTCTGGTGGCCTGTGAGCGATGTGCTCCTCCCTGTCACGAATCACACAGTCACCAAACACCTGGCCACCTGCACGCACCTGTACCTCATCACACTGATCACTGGCCCTACTTAGTTCCCTGTTTCCCTTGGCTCAGTGTCAGTTCAAACGA